>ML256411.1:0-39186 GCA_005239495.1 Nicotiana undulata | reverse complement strand
ACGCCACGTTACGTATTTTACGTAAGAGAAGAGAGAAAAATAACACGTGGGGTTTCACAGTTAGAGTAAGTGAAACTATGTGAAACTTCTCTGATGCTTAAAAAATTAATAGAAGTGTAGATTGGTAATGATTTATTGAAGTATATATATGGCATGTGGAAGTAATTTAATATATGCAAGCCGTTGAGGTAACAAGGTTATATACAAGTTTTTATAATAACTGCATTACGTAGCATCAAATTGAAAATGTGTTTCGGGGGCTCTCTGACAAGTAGATAAGCCAAATTACAGAGGAAACACTGGCAAAATTTTTCGAAAATATCAGAGTTAGTGAAAATTTGGAGGTTGGCATAATGTGTTTTCAAAACCAAATGATCTACTGATCCTCATTCGAGGACGAATGATTTTAAGTGGGGGAGGATGTAAAGACCCGTAAAATTTTGTGTCTAAAATAATGCCCGAAAAGGTCCTCGTGTTGTATAACTGTAGAAATTCTTAAAATGGACCTATTTTGAGTTAAAAGTACCCCGGAATTTGAAAGATAAGATTTTCTAGGAATTGTGCGTTATGCGACGTGCTATGCGATCGCATAACAAGTATGTGGACCGCATAGTGATCGCATACCTGGACAGGCCACTGTCCAAATGGAGGACAACTATGTGGTCCAGAATGCGGTCGCATTTTGGTAATGCGGACCGCATAGCTGTCGCATTCTTTCCCCATGGTTTTTGGCGAGGGAGGTTATGCGACGCACTATGCGATCGCATAACAGATATGCAGACCGCATACTGGTCGCATACCTGGGCAAAATGTTTCCAGTTTTGGCACGTTTTGAGGGCCATTATGCGACAGGAATGCGGACCGCATAGCAGGAATGCAATCACATTCCTGACCGCATTTCGTGTCGAGGCTGCTAAATTCTAATTTTAAAACCCGACCCCTGCTCAATAAAACATCCATACCCTTCATTTTAAACCATTTTCTGACGAAGTATAGATAGAGAAAAAGAGAGTTCTTGAGGGAGAGGGCTTCAACATCATCCATTTGATTTTCCGAAACCACTCAAGCCCCGAAATTATCGAGTTATTGTCTTCTTCACTCAAAGAGGTAAGTCTCCACCCCTTTTCCCTTAAACATCCAGATTTTTGTTTAATAAGTGGAACTCCCCTAAATGGATCCTTGAAGATTAAAGTAAAAAACATTGCATGCATGTCCATTAATTGCCACAATCTAGTAAAAGGAAGTGGATTAGGGTAAATATTCGCAAAGTAGGGGTTAGTAATCTAAGGGGTCACATAACATTCGATAAAATGCCTAAACAAGTACGAATTGTGTTCATGATTCCCAATTCTAAGATGAATGTGCTACATTATGAATTAGATTGACGTTGCTTGACGGTCCGGTGATTTGTGATAGAAATAAAAATGGGAAAATTCGACACAAGGTATGTATGGCTAATTTTAACCTTTGTAGAATCTTCTTGTTGGTGTTCGAGCATATGGTATATGTACTTTGTTTGAGAATATGTGAATTGATTGTTCTAATTTGTTGAGACGTAAGATTCTATTCTCTGATTGTCGTAGTTGATTGCCATACCACCGTGCTATGTGAGGTTGTGAAAATGGTGATTCCTTGTGCTTACTCTATCACGTGCAAAGCTCGTTAACTGTTGAATACCTCGGTATGAAAGGATGTACTACCAAACGAAAGAAATGATAACGAATCCAATTGTTAAATGTATCTAAGTGCTAAATGTTGTGTAGTAAATAATGGAAAGGAAACGTGGATAACTAATTGAGCTTAATGCTGATGGCATACCGTTT
Organism: Nicotiana undulata; assembly: GCA_005239495.1. Lineage (NCBI taxonomy): Eukaryota > Viridiplantae > Streptophyta > Magnoliopsida > Solanales > Solanaceae > Nicotiana > Nicotiana undulata. Next base: position 37,363 of record ML256411.1, on the reverse strand, counting down.
ATGATTCACTGTTGGATAAAGATTTCTGTGGTCGTGATTTCATATGGTTATTTGGTTGTTACGAATGAATATCCTTGATGATGAGAATCTTTGTGATTGAATTGTTGGTTGATGTTTCTATTAAATGCATTGTTGAACGTATCAAAGGGTTAAAGGTTGTGTAGCGGATGATGAATGTAAATATGGACTGATTTTATTGAGTTAAATGATTGTGGCAACACCATATATGAATTACTGATTGGTAATGATCATTGTGCCTTGATTTCACATAGTTGTTGGTTGATATGAACTTATGTTCTTCATGATGAAGATCCTTCTGATTTAAATTAGTAATGATTGTTGATTGTCCGGTGGGATCAGGTTGCACGCCGCAACACGGAGTAATAATGGTGGACGAGGTAATAAGGGTGAGAGAAGATGATAAGGGTGTCGAGGTAATAAGGGTGGCCGAGGTAATAAGGATGGAATGTGATCACATTGAAATGAAAATCTATGAAACTCTTGAATATGATGGTGTTGAAAAAGAAAAGGGGAATCTGTGAAACTCTTGATTTTAGTTGCTTCTATTTCTGTGCAATGCTTGTTGGTTCCATTAGCGATTTTTTATCTGTGTACTCCTTGATTGTACTTGGGGTAAAGTTTGTTCATACATACTAGTACTATTCCACAGTACTAACGTCCCTTTTGCCGGGGGCGCTACATATTTTATATGGATGTAGGTGGTTCCATAGCAGGTAGCTCAGCCAGCCGTTAGTGGTGCCTCCTCTTCATCTCTTCAGCAGTTGTGGTGAGCCCCTCTTCTTCTCGGGGCCGTGTGTGGGTTATAACCCTCTTTTGCTTATGTTGTAAAGGTATAGCCGGGGCCTTGTTTCAAGCAAGTTATGTGAAACCCCTAGTATTCGTGGAGGCTCCGTAGACATGATGTGGGTGTATATATGTATTTTTGGGTATTAACAGTACGTACTCAGAACTGTGGATCATGTTGTAAAGTTATGAATGTATTATGTATGTTTGGATATGAATCTTTGAAATGCTAAAAGAGGAAACAAATGGAGATATGTTGTTAAATGTACTTTGAATCTAAAATCGGCTGACTCACACAAAATAATGCATGTTATGAACGCGGGGTAATACGTTGGGCAGGAAAGGCAATCCAGCTCCGCTTGACTGGGTTCACCCGGTTAGACGCCGGTCTTGTCCCTCGATTTTGGGGTGTGACAGGCTTGGCTGGAGGAGTTTCCCTTTTCTCCAAGTGCAAAGGTTCAAATTCGAGTGGTCTCTTCCCAAAACCCTTTCCCTCAAGAGCAAGCACCCATTCCACCAGTTCTTTACCATTAACCTCATCTAAGTTCATGAGACATGCAGCAAGAGGATCCTCAATGTTCAAGGTCTCATCATCCTCTTCCAAGATCACATCCACGACATCAATTAAAGAACAATAGGCGAATTCAATTGATCGCCTCATAGATTTCTGCAAGTTGAATGTGATCTCCTCATCATTTAACCTCATCTTGAGTTCTTTAGTTTCGCAATCAATTAGAGCTCGCCCCGTGGCCAAGAATGGCCTTCCTAAAATAATGGGAATTTCTTCATCCACCCGACAATCTAGAATAACAAAATCTGCAGGGAACACAAATTTCCCTACCTGCACCAACACATCATCAAGAATACCTTAAGGCCTCTTTACAGTCCTATTAGCAAGCTGCAGCAACATAGACGTGGGTATAGCTCCTCCAATCCCAAGCCTTTTATAGATAGCCAGGGGCATAAGGTTTATGCATGCCCCCAAATCACATAGTGCCTTGGCAAAAGCAAAGTTACCTATGGTGCAAGGAATTGTGAAACTCCCTGAGCCAGACAACTTTTCAGTCACGGGTCTTGTTACAACAGCACTGCAAGTCTGAGTTAGAGTCATTTTGGCCAAGTCTTGGAAGTCGAACTTGTTGGACATCAAGTCCTTCATCATTTTTGCATAACTAGGCATCTCCTTTAAAGCATCAATCAATGGAATACTTACATGAATTTGTTTCAACATTTCCAAAAACTTCTTGTATTGCTCATCTTTTTGGTACTTGGCCAGCCTCTGTGGGAATGGTGCTGGAGGTCGCTTCTTCCCAATGATTTGGGCTTTCTCTTTTTCAGGAACTGCCTCTAATACCGGTTCTTGTGCTGTCTCGGCTTCTTTCTCAGCCTCATTCTTTTTGTTGCCATCTTCCTAGGTAGGCTGCACTATCACCTTAGTCAATCCTGCTGAATCATCTAGCTCAATGGGCACTGGTACACGTGTCTCAGCAGGTCTTCTTTCTCGAGCCCTCTCTTTCTTCAAGTCTAGGTCTCTTCCATTACGTAGACTCACTACGATCAGTTGCTTTGGGCCCTAATATTTTGGATTTACCTGAGTGTCTGCAAGCAATGTCCTAGGAGGACGATTATTTAGTGACATTGAAATATGACCCATTTGAACTTCAATATTCTTTATAGCTGACTCATGTGCATCTACTCTTTAACTTATTTTTTGCATTTGACCCAATCACCTGTTGCTTCATTGCCTCGAGTCTAGCAAACCCATCTTCCTGTCTCCCATTATGTTGCTGTTGAGGTGGATGATAAACATGTTGCCGATTCTGGTTGTTGTATCCATGTGGCCTTTAGTAAGGCGCTATATTACCCTGTGGTCGCATGTCTCCCATATTACCATTATTATGCTGCTGCGGGGATGGCCTGTATTGCTGATTTTGCTGACCCCAATTCTGACCACCCTATCTCTATCCCCAAGAGTTGGACACATAATTCATGTTTTCAGGATACTGTTGGTGATCACCCTTAGCATTCCACTGGATATCGAATGGATGACTAATGCAATATGTACATAAGCCCCCATTGGTTGTATCAACTATATGCACCTGTTGTTTCTTACTTGACTCTTCCACCTTTTTGGTGAGGATGATCACTTGTGTCATTAATGTGGCCATATTTTCAGCAAGAGAGTTGGTTGGATCTAAATCCACTGAGTGGACTACTGGAGTGATGGGTGCGTTTCTGATTGTCCATCCCGAATTTTGTGCCATCTTGTCGAGCAGGATCTGGATTTCTCTGAATGTTTCACTCAAGAATGCTCCACCAGCTGAAGCATCAACATTATCCTTCACGCTATCTTCCAGACCCATGTAAAACCTCTTCCCTAGCATCTGCTCATGAATACCATGGTGCGGACATACAACCAAATCGTTCCCATGTTTCTTGCAATGTTTCAGTTGGTTTCTGTCTGAAGCTCAAGATTTCATCAATTTGTTGAGCGATCTTGTTGGGTGGATGAAACTTGTTCACAAATTGCCTGACTAACTCCTCCCAAGTAGTGATGGAATTAATGGGGAGTGAATTTAGCCAAGTTTGGGCTGCTCCTGTCACAAAGAATGGAAACAACAACAACTTTATTGCTTCTGGGGTCACGTTGTGCTGTCTTTGTGTTTGGCAGATTGACAGGAAATTATTCAAGTGATGTTGAGGATCTTCAATGTACGACCCCAAGAATAGTCCATTGTTTTGAAACAAGTGCAACATGTTTTTTGTGAATTGAAACGATTCAGCTTGTATCTGCGGGACTACAATCGCGGTGGCCAAGTTGTCTACTGGGGTTGTGCCCAATCATATAAAGCAGCCTATGGCACAAGAGGCGCCACCACTTGCTCATTTGGGTCCTCCACGTCATCCTCATTATTTATGTTGTTTACCAGCTCTGCCATGTCTGGTGCAAGTTGTTCAGTTGAGTTTTGTTGTTTGCTTTTTCGGTTTGCCCGATTCAAGGCCTTGAAAACTTTCTCGGGATCTGATAATGCTTCAAACACTTCACCAGTTCTCGATGTTTTTCTAGGCATGCACCTGTAACAACCAAGTTCGCAAACGTTAAAATTTCAATATATTGATTGAAAGTGAAGAAAATTGACTACACTAAGATTTTTTTCACTTCTTCCAACTGTAATTGATAACATTGTTAATTCCCCGACAACGACGCCAAAATTTGATCACGCCCAACTATGCCTTAGAAAAAGGACAAAACGGTCGTTGCAAATATAATCCGCATATTAAGTCCAGAGTCAAATCCCACAGGTAATTAACCTACCAATTACTGTTATCAGACTCACTCAATTACCCGTAATCAACTTCCCAAGATATTTTAGATAATAACAAGTTGGTTTTCTACTAACTATTACTTGATGAAACTATATAAACTAAGAGCAAACTAAGAACGTTTTGTAAACAATAATGAGAATGATCTAAGGTTATGATTTCCCCTATTGATGGAATCCCTTCCTGCTATGTTTTGTATAAATTTTCCTAATCGTCTCTATCGATCATGAGCACTCTTACTACCGTAAATCTCTCCCGAGTAATTACGATAATTTACTAGACATACTCTCCCGAGTTACGCTAGCTGGCTTTAAAATAGATCACACCCAAGGTTTCGTTATCCATAATCCCACTTTTAAATCCTTGGTTATTGATTCCTCACATATGTCGGAAGTGATGTTGTTCAACAACTACCTAAATATGCCCTCTCTCCCGAGTAATACATACTAAATAGGCACAACTAATTGAGGATCTTTTCAATTAACTACAACAAGAACGTAGTTGAACAAATAGAGATTAAACTTTGGCAAATTTATATTAACATAGCAAGAATTCCATCCTTCAATAGGTTCCATCAAAACCCAAGATTAGGAGTTTAGCTCCTCATGCTCATAGTAATCAAATCCAAAATAAATTGCATAATTAAATTACAGAGTAATAAATAAAGGATGTAAAAATCAATGCTTTGAACTCCCGAGTAGTGTTCCACGATCTCCTATTGTCTTCAATGGAAAAAGTCTCTCAAAGTTGTGTTTTTGGGTCTATTTAAATGTTTGGGACAAGCCCTAAACGTGTAGGTTAACTTCTAGTCAAACCAGGAAACACTTCAAAACTTCAAAATTTGGACTGGGCTTGGACTTAGGCCTGACGCCGCCTGGAAAACGCCTAGCTAACGCCAACAGAGGCCTGGCTTTAAGCTGGCCTCGCTTTAAGCTGGCCTCGCCAGGCTAAATCCTAGTCGAGCTGGCTTCTCCTTTTCATCGTTCTTGAGCGCATTTTCGATGTTTAAGCTTCCATTTAGCTCAGCTTCCATCTCCGGTTCACCTACACATGAAATAGACTTCATTATGCTCAAACAAAGTGTATTGTTATCATTAAATCATGTAAAATGTAAGGCACATAATGCGTTAAACCATGAATTATAGCCACACATCAAAAAGCTTCGCAACTGCGAGCTATCCTACCCAGCCATTATATCGTCAATGCGAACCAGGCATCGCATTTGCGATACCTGTCCCTCTCCTTCCATGTTTGCAATTGCGAAGCTGGTACTCGCAATTGCAACATCAGAGCATTAGCACACTTTTTTTTGTTTTCAGTTCAAATCATTCCAAAAAATGTCTGAAACACATCTGAGCTCTCGGGGCTCCAACCTAAACATCCACAAAAGTGTAAAAATATCATACGAACTCGCTCGCGCGATAAAATCACTAGGAAATATTACGTAAATAACGACAAAAATATGAATTAAAGTTGATAAGTCTTATAATAACTCCATTGCAAAATCACAATACAATATTCCCAAAACTCGGTGAACCTGAGTCATAAGCTCTACAGAAATGTACTAAAACCTCCAATACAACACTGTCTATTAAAAGGTTAAACAGTAATGGGAAGATAACTAAAGTTGACTCTTCGGCTTGCCAATGTCAAGCAAGAATACCTTGAAGTCTCCAGTCGCGTAGAAAAAGCTCTCAACAACAATCAAACATACCTGGATCTGCACAAAAAATGTGCAAAAGCGTAGAATGAGTACACCACAATGGTACCCAGTAAGTATCAAGCCTAACCTCTGTAGAGTAGTGACAAGGCTAGGTCAAGACACCTACCAGATATAGAAACCTGTGCAAGATATAACATAAATCTTATAATGCAAAGAACATCAATGTGGGACTAATAACGAAAAGATTATAAATTACCACCAACAATAAAGATAATGGAAAGTCAAATGACAGTAAGAAGTAGACTGGTAATAGAACACTAGCGTGATAAGAACACAAATAGGATATTAATAAACTCAATATTTAGGGGTTCATACCCTCAGCACCAAGTTTAGAAGTGTTACTTACCTCGATCAAGACAAATCCAATACCGAGCAAGCCAAACGATGCTCTAAAAATGCCATCCCGCGCGTACCGACCTCCAAACGACTCAAAACTTACCAAAAGCAGCTCAAGAACATAAAATAACGCCAACGGAAACAAACCCAACCATATCATTAATCAATCCAAAGTCAACCAAAAAGTAAAACCCGGGCTCGCACCTCGGAACCTGGCAAAATATGCAAGATCTGACAACCCATTCAATTACGACTCCAGCCATACTAGTTTCACTCAAATCTGAGTCTGAATTGATGTTCAAAACTCAAAAATTCACTCTATGAAGCTTTGGACTAAACCCCCAAATTTTCTCTTTAAAATTAACAGTCCAATTATCAAAAACGAAGATAGATTCATGAAATATAACCAAAACAGAGTATAGAACACTTACCTCAATCCATAGGTGGATATCGCTTCAAAAATCATTTCAATCTGAGCTCCACAGCTCCAAATATGCAAAATGGCCGAAACCCCCGAAATTAGAGTACTTATCATCATTGAGCGAATCAATGAATCGCGAAAGCGAAAAAACCATCAAGATCGTGAAGAAGAAAAAGCATTGGTCTTGAAATACTATATGCAATCGCGGAACAACGTTCGTGATCGCAAAGAACAACCTACACTGCCTCAACATATATGCTACGCGATCGCGAATTAAATCATGTGAACGCGATGCACACAGGAACCCATAGTTCGCGAACGCGTACCCTCATACGCAAATGCGATGAAGAAGCTTCCATTTCCCAACTCTCAACTCAGCTCTATGCAAACGTGAGATCTATGACGCGAACACAATGCCCAATCTCCAGTAACCTACGCGAATGCGGAGAATTATTTGTTAACATGTAGAAGAAATGCTCAGCTCTAGATTTTTTGTCTACGCGATCGCACCTCTAACTTTGACATCGCAAAAAACACTTAGTACCAGACATCAGCAAGAACCAGCATTGCAATTATGAAGAAAAATGGTCTGAAATTTATCCAAATCCCGCCAATTCCCCTCGAGAACCCGTCCAAACATTTCAACAAGTTCCATAACATAACACGAACCTACTCGAGGCCTCAAATCACGCATAACAACATCAAAATTGCGAATCACACCTCAAATCGAACTAATGAACTTTGAATTTTTCAACTTCCAAAATTCGTGTCGAAACATATCAAATCAACCCGGAATGAGCTCAATTTTTTTCTTACAAGTCCCAAATGACATAACAAAGCTATTCAATTTCCTGGAAATACAATCCGAAACCGATATCATAAACGTCAACTCCCAGTTAAACTTATGAACTTTTTAAACCTTCAAATTTCTAACTTTTGCCAATTAGCGCCGAAAACTTGAAGATATATCTAAATGCATATATGGGCATATGTCACTATCCAGTTTCCCCACCATTGGGTATCTTGATGGCACCCAGTCTTAGGGACTAGGTAAGCTTACCTTTTACTGAATAACAACAATAATAAAATAATATCTAACAATTTTTGAAATTGAAATCTTTATAAATTTACAATTCCCAAATCTAAATACAAGTGTTTGGAAATAGGTAAAGCCAGTGTGAATACAAAATAGGAAGGTGACTCGGAAGCCTACGAACACAGCAACAGGTTTACCTATGGTCTCCACAGTAACAATCCGCACAGCTAGCTAAAGATCAACTGACTCTGCAAATACCTGGATCTGCATTAAAATGTGCAAAAGTGTAATATGAGTACACCACGGTGGTACCCAGCATGTATCAAGACTAACCATAGTGGAGTAGTGACAAGGAACAACAAAGACACCTACTGGACTAAATAACCTGAACAAGTATAAGAATAGGAACAATAGAGTATGATATCTGCATAAAGACTACGCGAAACGGAAACAATACGGTAATTCATATAAGAAAAGGAAAACAACAAATATCAGCGAAATATAATAATGACACAAAAGAATGAACGGAAACACAACCTATATTCGAGAATCACAGATAAATAAAGCATAATTAATAACTCAACAACAACGAACGCTTTCACATCAGGTTTTAGTCAATAAACTCCACGAGGTACCGAACCTCGGGCTAATCACAAATCACGGGTCTCGATACCTGAACCCTAACACGTGGCATCTTGTTCCCTCATTACACTACATAACCGCACTATCGACTCACGTGCCAAATATAGCCATTCTCACATAGAAGGCAAGTAAACAAGGGTGTACATCTATATTGAACAATATCAAGAAAACCTCTTAACCGATAAGAGTGCTTAACTATGTGTATGCTTGTGCAAGTGTCCAAACATAGTTCATACCAACTAGTAAGCATAAGAAAAGGAACGGACAAAACGTACAATATTTTCTCACAACTTTTACAAGATAAAGCTCACACAGGTAAGTGTACCACCACACAAATATCAATAACAAGAATGCCCCCAGGCCATCACAAATCATCAAAAATCAATCCCTGACATAGCCCACCTTTTCTTGCCACGTGTGCAATAATGAAGTAAGTGCCCGTCTTGCCTCGCCACACGTACATAATAATATTCCCACCTTGTCTCGCTACATGTGTAATAATAAAGTAAGTGCTCGCCTTGTCTTGACACACGTGCATAACAATGGTGCCACCTTGTCTCGCCACATGCGCAACCCACATATATATATAGCCTGCCTTGTCACGCCGCATGTGCAAATATCAGTAGTAACAATCGCACGGCAGAAATCACGTGCAACATAAACCTCGTGCATCACAATAATTACAACCGCACGGCAGAAACCTCATGCATCAACACAACAAGTACAACATCAACAATGACAATAATACAAAGTACGTCAAGTAAATCAACTCAAGAACCTTCGATCACAAGAAACGATAAAACTAGTTCAGAAGGAATAACCATAATAAAGAATACTAGGCGTAATAAGAACTGCTCAACAGTGAAGAAAATAATATGTAACAGTGATCCCACAATGTACGGTTCACTAACAAGAAACTAACACGAGTCAAATAATTCCAAATAAGGGCAATTCCACTACGGTATAGGGTATCTAAGCTTCTTTTAAGTTTGGACAATTACGGAAGAGATACAACCAATTCAAATAAAGGTAGGCAGCAAGAAGATAACCAGAACCTCAATTAAGAGTGAAAACTTATAAAAGGGATAACTACAACTTCAAATAAAGATAAGCAGTTAGGGAAAAGTAACATGACAATGGATGAGATAAAAATTTCAATTAAGGCACATATGGACCAAGTAAACAATAAGATTAGATCATGAAGCAATTGATTCTAATTAAGTAGGTAGAGGTGGAAGTACTAATTAAGGAATGCAATCATAACAAGAACAATTGCATATTAAATGAATGCAAGACCTAGGGACCCTAAAAGGCCATTTTCCACAAATAAGTGCGAGCACACACGCAATTCAAAACACATAATACGACGACTATCAAGACCTTATGCCACGGACAGAACTTATATTCTCAAAACGACCGGCCGGGTCGTTACATCCTCCCCTTCTTAAACAAACGTTTGTCCTCGAACATGCCAAGAATCGCCTCGAAGTCTTCAAATCACTAAATGCACATCTCCAACATACACCTATGGGTGATCCCACGTCACCCTAATCCACATAAGCCTGACGACACCATCTCAATTGTAATTTATCCTTTCTACCCACACAAATAAGTCTTAGAGCCAAAATTCTCACCTTTCATTCATTTTTAAAAGACCCGATTCTAAATCCATATCGGTATCAGTCTCAACCAGCTACAACAACTCGTGCCTCCACCCACAAGGTACGGCTACCAACATAACAAACCACACATGGGCCCATACTAGCATTGTTTATCACAATAGTTGCCCGTAATCAAAATCGGCACCGGCAATTAGCCTCATATCCAATAGGAACCCATTTCAAACCTCCACAACGCTGACAATGATGCAAGAATCACGAAGACCTCAGAACTATACACCTGGATCAACAAGTCACATCTAACGCCACCGGGCACACACACCCCGTAAACTAAACTCAAATAAACACAAGATGAAAAGGAATAAATATGAAAAGAGAAACACATAAGAGAAATATCAAACAAGCCCAGAAGGCACAAATCTCTATCAGTACCATACTACGAATCAATTAAAAGGGACAATCAAAGTACATGAACAAATCATAAGGACCTCATCCTGGTATAACTCTCCACTGCGGCACGCATCCCGGATCAAATATATCAAATCACATGGGATCACGAGAGTCTCACCCTCAACTCTGAATCACAGGTCGAATACACATCATACCAATCGAAATCTTCCACTGACTCAATTCTGCCAATAAATTCACAACACTTCTTGAACTCTCACCCCGGTAGAGTACCAAATCACAAATCGTAACCCAGAATACTCAAGAGTCATATCAAAACCTACCATAATGGAAAACAGGAACTCACTTCTAGTCTCACAACTCTCAATAATGAATAAAAAATGATAGATACAGGCTACCCCTCATATAATCTCCCAACAAGGGAAACACATAAATAGAGTGCTAATCACGAAACGCACACATAGGTGAAGTAAAAATTAAGGGAATTCGTCTCGATAAGCAGCGCTAAAACAAAAATATGAATGGTGCCCCTCTTTCACAAATCAAAAGCATACCTGTATGACATCATCTAACGCAACGACCTCAATCTTACTATAGGAACACATCAACGGGCCACGCATCCCCCTCTTGGCCGCCCTCTACTCGCCTGAATACCCCGTCTTGACACATCTGTTCGGAGTCTGGGACAATCTCTCACCATGTGGTTGGTATCTCCACACTCAAAATAACTTCTCTACTGACGTGGCTGTAGAAATTGTGTGATACAGGTATATGAGACCCATGAGCACCTGAAACACTATCCGAAGACGGAAGTGCAAACTGAAGTGGCTGACCCACAAAACTTCTATCGTGCCGTACCCTGCCTCTAAATTAAGGACTAGTAGATCTCTCCGGTCTATGAGGCCTCCTCGCCTCCCTGTCCTCTCTCTCCTGACCTCGTCTGTCCTATCTCTCTAGATCCCACATGCCCTCCACTTGGCTAGCGATTCCTACTACCTGCTAAAACAAACATCCAACTCTAACTCCCGAGCCATGTTGAACCGAATATCATTCCTGAGCCCGTCAATGAATCTAGAGAAATGCTTTCTAACTGTAGAGACCAAAGCAGGTGCATGCCTGGCCAAATGAGTGAATCTCACGGCATACTCTAATACTGCCGTAGTGCCCTGGCGCAGCTCCTCAAACTCTGCACGCCATGAATTCCAAAGGGGCTGAGGTACAAAATCTCATAGGAACATCTCTGGACGCTGAACCCACGAAAGTGAAGCTTCCTCGGTCGGGATACCCAACTCATACGCCCACCACTACTGATAAGCAGCTCCTCTGAGTTGGAACGTAACAAAAGCAACCTTTCTCGTCTCCACAATACCCATAGTGTGAAGAATGTGGTGCACTCCTCCAGGAAACCCTGGGCATCGTCTATCGCCAATCTACCTAAGGTAGGAGGGTGGTACTTCTTGTGCCTCTCAAGTCTAAGCTATTCTTCCTCAGATGTTGCAGCCCTAACCACGGGCTGAACTGGAACCACAAGTTGTGTTGCCATGACACCTATAACCTGACCAACATGAACTTGCTGCTTTGGAGTGTGGGCGGCGGGAGTCTGAGCTCCTCCCCGGGTATGTGAAGAAGCTGGTGCACCCGAAATCAACCCCGCCTGAGCCAATGTACCAAACATGATCAGGAACTGTGCTAAGGTCTCCTGAAGTCCGGGGGTAAATGTAGGCGCCTCAGGTACCTGCCCCCCAACTGGAACTTTTAGCGGTTCCTAGTAGTTCTGTAGCCTCTCGAAGGTAATTACAGATGTCTCTTTACCGATCCGCAAGACTTTACTAAACTCACTTATGACTCGTAGCACCTATGAACCTAGAGCTTCGATACCAACTTATCACGACCCACGTTTCCCTTCGTTGGGTATCGTGATGGCACCTAGTCTTAGGGACTAGATAAGCCTAACTTTTACTAAATTACAACAATTATAAAATAACATCTAACAGTTTTTGAAATAGAAATCTCTATAAAATTTAAAATTCCCAAAACTGGTAGTACAAGTCATAAGCTCCACAAAGTTTGCTACAACTTCTAAATACAATTGTTTTGAAATAGGTAAAACAAATGTGAATACAAAATAGAAAGGTAACTCTGAAGCATTCGAATGCAGCAACAGGTTTACCTTGAGTATCCACAGCAAAAATCCGCACAGCTAGCTAAAGATCAACTGACTCCGCAAATATTTAGATCTGAACAAAAATGTGCAAAAGTGTAGTATGAGTACACCACGGCGGTACCCAGCAAGTATCAAGACTAACCTTAGTTGAGTAGTGATGAGGAATAGTCAAGACACCTACTGGACTAAATAACCTGAATAAGTATAAGTATAGGAACAACAGAGTATGATATCTACATAAAGACTACGCCAAATGGCAACAATACGGTAATTGGAATAAGAAAGGAAAACACTAAATTTCAGAGAAATACCATATTAATGACACAAAAGAATGAACGGAAACAGAACCTATATCCGAAAATCACAGATAAGAAAGCACAAGTAATAACTCAACAAAAACGACCGCTTTCACATCAGGTTTTAGTCAATAAACTCCACAAGGTACCAAACCTTAGGCTAATCACAACTCACGAGTCTCGATACCTGAACCCTAACACTTGGCATCTTGTGCCCTCGTTACACTTCATAACCGCACTGACGACTCACGTGCCAAATAGAGCCATTCTCACATAGAAGGCAAGTAAACAAGGGTGAACATCTGTACTAAACAATATCAAGAAAACCTCTTAACCAATAAGAGTGCTTAACTATGTGTATGCTTGTGCAAGTGTCCTAACATAGTTCATACCAGCTAGTAAGCATAAGAAAAGGAACAGACAACACGTACAATATTTTCTCACAACTTTTACAAGATAAATCTAACACAGGTAAGTGTACCACTACACAAATATCAACAACAAGAATGCTCCCAGGCCATCAAAAATCATCACAAATCAATCCGTGACATTTCCCACCTTGTCTTTCCACGTGTGCAATAATAAAGTAAGTACCCGCCTTGTCTCGCCACTCGTGCATAACAATGTTCCCACCTTGTATCGCCACATGTGAAATAATAAAGTAAGTGCCCGCCTTGTCTCGCTACACGTGCATAACAATGTTCCCACCTTGTCTCGCCACATGCGCAACCCCCCCCCCCCCCCCCCCCACACACACACATATATATATATATATATATATATATATCCCGCCTTGTGACGCTGCATGTGCAAATATCAGTAGTAACAATAGCACGGCAGAAACCTCGTGCAACCCCATAATAACAACTGGACAACAGAAACCTCGTGCATCAGAATAGTAACAACCACACGTCAGAAACCTCATGCATCAACACAACAAGTAAAACAATGACAATGACAATAATACAAAGAACGGTAAGTAAATCAACTCAAGGACCTTCGATCATAAGAAACGGTGGAACTAGCTCACAACAAATAACCATAATAAAGAATACTAGGCGTAATAAGAACAACTCAACTAGGAAGAAAATAATATGTAAAAATGGTCCAACAATTTACGGTTCAACAACAAGAAACTAACACAAGTCAAATAATTCAAAATAAGGGAAAGTCTACTAAGGCATAGGGTTTCTAAACTTCTTTTATGTTTGGACAATTACAGAAGATATACAACCAATTCAAATAAAGGTAGGCAGCGGGAAGATAACCATAACCTCAATTAAGGGTGAGCGTTTACAAAAGGATAACTACAACCTCAAATAAGGATAAGCAGTTAGGGAAAAGATAACATGTAAATGGAAGAGATAACAGTTTCAATTAAGGCACATATGAACCAAGTAAACAATAAGAGTGGATTATGAAGCAATCGATTCTAATTAAGCAGGTAGAGGTGGAATTAGTAATTAAGGAACATAATCATAACAAGAACAACTGCATATTCAATGAATACAAAGGACCTAGGAAACCTAAAAGGCCAATTTCCACAAATAAGTTTGAGCATGCACTTAATACCTTGCGTACACGGCTACAATTAGTATAGAACACTCAAATCCTAAGGGGTAGATCCTCCAAACAAGGTTAGGCAAGATACTGACCTCAAAGAAGACAAATCAACTCTCAAAAATGAACTTCTCAGGTGAAATGACGTCTGGATAGCTCAAATCTAACCAAAATAACTTCAAAGCACAAATAAAACTCAAAAGAAACTATTGTGGATCATAAAGACTCAATCTTTTCAAAATCTAAAATTTTACCCTTTGGCCCGCACCTCGAACCCGAAAAATTTCACAAAACATGAACACCCATTCCGATACGAGTTCAACCATACTAATATTATCAAATTTCAATACCAATTCGTCCCTCCAATCATGATTTTTCATTTTGAAAACTTTCTTCAAAAACCACCATTTTCCTCAACTAAAAACACAAATTCAATGATAAAAATAAAGATAAAATCATGGAATATAATAAATTCTAAGTGAAGAACACTTACCTAATCAATGTTATTGAAAAACCCACAAAGAATCGCTTAGAATCGAGTAAGTCAAAGTATGATAAAAATGGCCTAACCCTCGATTTGAAGATCTTATAATCTGCCCAAGTGATTGTGCATCGGGAATGCGAAGGAAGAGTCGCACTCGCGAGGAGGAGTCGAACTAGCAAAGAAGATTTGCGTCAGCTTCCAGGAAGTGCTTCGCGAACACGAAAACATGCTCGCGAACGCGGAGAAGAAAGGGTATGATGGCTCTCTACTGGCCTACGCGAACGCGTGGAACGGTACGCTGACGCAAAGAAGGGAAAAGCATAGCTTCGCAAATGCGAGTGACTAAACGCGAATGCGATGAAGGGAAGGGCAGGCTTACACGTTCGCGGAACGAGGCATGCAAACGCGGAGAACAAATATTCTTGCATCCAAGGTTACTCTTTGCGTACGCGAAAGAGAAAACTAGATTACAGGTTCAGCAGTTCAAAAATAGGAGGAACTGACTCAAAGCCCCTCCGAAAAACACCCGAGGCCCTGTATAAACACTCGAACAAGTTCTATAACCTAACAGGGACTTTCTCGGAGTCTCAAATCACATCAAACAACGTCGATAATACAAATCGTGCCAAGAATCGAACTTATGAACTTTCAATCTTGCCACTTCAAAAACTTGTGCCGAAACTTATCAAATCAACCCGGAATGACGTCAAATTTTGCAGGAAAGTCCCAAATGACATAACAGAGCTATTCCAACTCTCGGAATCACATTCCGACTCTGATATCACCAAAGTCAACTATTTTTCAAACCTCTCCACCTTCCAAACTTCAACTTTTCCAACTATCGCCGAAATTCTTCAAATCATCCTACTGACCTCCAAATCCCAATACGGATGCACGCCTAAATTCAAAATCACCATACGGAGCTGTTGAAATCATCCAAACCCTATTCTAGAGTCGTTTATACAAAAGTCAAATTCCGACCAACTCTTACGGCTTAAGATTCCAAAACTTGAGTCGTTCTTTCAATTTGACTCTGAATCATCCGGTAACTGAATTCAACCATGCACGCAAGTTAATACATATAATACGATGCCGCACAAGACCTTATGCCGCCAACGAAACTTAGTTTCTCAAAACAGTCGGCTGGGTCGTTACACGTCCTAGTCCAAAATCACCATACGGACTTAACAAAACCATTAAAACATCAGTCTAAGGTCAAATACTAAAAAGCCAAACTTGGTCAACTCTGTAGTTTCAATCATGAAATTCATTCTTCCAAACCAATTCCGAATAACCTGAAAACCAAAACCGATGATTCACACAAGTCATAATATATCATACGATGCTGCTTAAGACATTAAATGGCTTAACGGAAATGCAAATGCTCTAAACGTTAGGCTGAGTCATTACATTCTCCCACACTTAAACATATGTTCGTCCTCGAACGTGCCAAGAGTCGCTACAAAGCAATCAAATCAGCGTGTAATCTTTCCATGCACATACCGGGGGGTGATCCCACGTCACCCCAAGAAATATAAGCCTGATGAAAAAACATAATTGATGATCCTTAATTCAACCTTAGCCCATAAATCTTTGAACCCAATTCCCAACATCACGAATTCCTTACAAGACTCGAACCTCGCACCTACACTTTGTATAAGTCTGAAAGACTGTATCAAGACATAACCAAAACCCAAGATATAATCACATGATATACCACACGACTCGCATACTCGTAGCTAAATTTCCAATAACAATAATTGCTCAAAACAAACCCAGTACCGGTAACAAACCTCATATCAAACAAAACATCGTTCAAAACCTTCGTATACTGTCGATAATGAAAGAACACATAGGAACGCACAACTACTCATCAGATCAATGAGTCATGGAGCTCACCCTCTTTCTTCAAGAACTATAGCCAATTTCTAAGTCGATCAATGATTATCCTTCCAAATAAACCGCAATCAAATCTGACATCTCCCATTCTAGGTCCAACGACCCCATCTCATCAAATTCAGTCACTCTACTGACCTTCCACGCCAATAGAAGCTTAAGCCACAAATAGTGCAATCCGTGAACCAATATGCAACAATTCAAATGCACTGGATAATTAAAAATGAATCAAATGAGAGAACTGTTTCGCAAGCTCAACAAGTACCACCACAACCGCAATGCTATGAGCCCATCAACATAGTAGATTCAAGACACACGATTCGAACAAAAAAGGATCATATCCCAACATAGCTTCACTGCAATGCATGACCCTACCCAAACAGAGTCCATATGAAATACCTCAAGCCAAAATGCTCAAAATCAACAACATCTCGCAATTCGACGCCAAGTACACAAAGTGCATGGCCATGACCAAGGCGCAATCAACCATTCAACATCCCAATAACCATCTCGCTCATATTTAGCTACAGGTCTCGTACATAACCACATCATGCATGCATATAACAAACAAATCGCAATCTCTCGTAGCATAGAAGAGTAACACAGAGAACATACCATATACGAATGAGATCAATCCAAGCCAAATGGAACATCCCTCAACAATAACAGTACGGAGCCAACCAATTTGACCCGGTGTAGAATACACATCCTCATTAGGCCTATCAATGAGCTCCAAAATCAACCCTATTCATCCACAAGTAGATAATTAACCCTCCAAAAATCCACACTGACATAAGCATAACGCATACTATCATCTGGCTAGCTTTGGCCACATTTTCACGGTCCACAACCACGAAAATACTTCTGTGAACTCCCAGTCTCCAAATCCATAGAAAACACGAATCACCATATCTGATCCCAACTCCACTGCCCGAATGTCTAACATATTTCTCATACACAATCATCCCCCGAGGAATACTTCTATAATTATCCCGTTCCACATAGCAAAATCTTAATATCAGCAGGCGATAAATCAGGCGAGTACCGCAATAGCAATGAAGCATCCGTAAGTCAAACTCAGTGCGCCTTCTGAGATGTTCACCCTTCTCACACAATACCAAGTAGTTATGGCATTCATCTATACATTGGAAACCATCCACGCTGCTAACAATTCATGACCTTCCCTTTAAAACTAAATTGTGACCTTGCTCACGCAAATCTCAATCCCACATAATACACCGAATCTATCATACCATCACATAAATAGTACGAGAATCTCATAATCAACTTTGATCACTAGAAGAATACGTACCGAGTCAGTCAAAACCTTCCATTTGATCTCATCCAGGAAAAAATCAAGATACGCAATATGCTCCTCACACCAGTAGGAAATATCCACCTCGAACTGTGATAGAAATCATCGGGAACACATTGGAATCCATTTGCACATAACCAAGCCATCAGAACTGAATCCCTCTAACTCAACAAATCCACGGGGGTCGCCAAAACCTAAGAGCATTTCCACAAAACACCTATAAAGACTCACCACATCATAAGTACCCAAAGAACCGATCGTATCCATTACCGTGTTGATCCAACCTACTACCAAACTGTCTTATTTCTCCGATTTCCTTCTGAATTACCCTCGAGGTGACACTTCTCCTTGCCAGAACACCACGATCCTTAACCAAAACCCACCCTATGAGATCCTAGCATAAAACCACACTGCCTTGAGTCCCATATGCCATCGTATTCCCTCTTATAAGCACCCTAAAAGTACCACAATTGAGACATCCACTCTGAAGAGACCTTCTGTGAATCTTAAGACGTTTTCTTCACCTTCCTGATACTGATATGTAAATCCATAATGATATAGAAATACCGCGAGTCTCGACACCATACAATGTAAATCTCAAATTCTTGCCATATACAAATCCTCAAAATTCCTAATTGCTACATATAAATCCTAAATCCATTAGAACCTTCTCGAGTGTCATCCACTCTGCTCAAATATCAATGGAGCCACCCAAACGGGTCGAACGTCATGTGCCCCATTAGCACGACGACACCAAAAGAAATAATCCACACTTCTAAGCAACCGAGAAAATTCCTACTCCAAGTGCACTACATTCTTCACGAATAACAACTCAATCATTTCATGATTCTCATATTCCCATAAAGTGTAATAAACCATGCAACCAGAAACTTCCTTGCTTAAGTCATCCTCAAAACCAGCTTCTGCAAGTAAAAAAACAATCCATAAGTATGCCTCATACCGAAATCAATACAACACATAACCGTGCAACCAACTCGTCGATAGAAGACTCCCCCACTTGTCTCAATGCCATGGAATAAAACATCCTATAACTTACAATAACCATACCCCATTACTGCTATAATGTTGTAGTGAGATTCAACTAAATCCTTCGTAATCTCATGTAACACAAACCATCTAATACCTCAAATCATCTGCAAATCTCACATTCATCATCGTGACGGTAAGGTCAACTATTACAACCGATCCAAACTCAAATTGCACCAATATAACCCACTGGTAGAAAACAAATCCTCACTATAACATCATAAGGATCACATATCTATAGATTACCCTGTAGGTGATAACCCAACAGCTTAGCCTCAAGCTGACATCTCTCTATACCATTTCACAGCCACAATATGCCATCACTTAATCTTCCTGAATCTGAACACACAACAAGACATGAAAATCTACTTCGCAACACAATTAAACAACGTGAAAGATCCTTCAGCACACTCATAACTCGAGACTATACGTAATATCAGGACATAATTCAAACACCCAATAGTCTTTTTTTTTTTTTTACTTCTCAAGAAAACTCTTTTCGTCACATTCAAACCATCTGAACACTTCCTACAATCACATCTTGTTCATCATATAGCCATCCAACCACTCATCGAGCCATAAATTCCACTCATAGGGACACTATCGGACATATAAGACTAAAAGCACGTGCTCATACAATCAAAGTCCTCGTGCTCAAGCTACACTCAAACCTTGGCCTCAAGTCTTCCATATTGGCCCATCATCCGCACATAGAAATCACATATCACACCTCGTCCATGGAATCACAAGTCGTTGATGCACAGTTGATACTGAGCGCTCACATACGCACACGAGTGAGTGGAAGGAATTCAAAGATATACTCTTCAAGATAAATCAATATCGCACGATAAGGAAAGAAAGATGGGAAATCTATCCTAAATGCCGTGTAGCCTCTCGAAGATAGGTTTGGACGTCATCATACCGATATGCAAGAATCTACTAGACACTTGCTCATGACTTGTAGAACCTATGAGCTTAGAGTTCAGATACCAACTTATCATGACCCAAAATCCAACTAGTCGTGATGGCAACTAACCCAACCCGCTAGGTAAGCTAAATAGCAACAATCCGACTCAAAAGAGATTTAAATAAGAAAATACATGAAGAACATAACTGAACTTTTATACCAAAAATCCCAAGTACTGCTAGTACAAATCAAGAGCTTCTAAGATTTAAAGTTTTTAACGTTGGTATGAAATAAATACATCATCTGTCTGAAATATACTTAAACAAATTAATAATTCTAAAGCTACCAAGAATAAGAGGCAGCGATGACAAGAACACAGGTACATCTGCAATTCCAACTCCCACCATACACATCAACATCAACATCCAAAATCAACACGCAAGGTGCAGAAGTGTAGTATGAGTACAACCAACCCCATGTACTCAATAAGTAACAAACCTAACCTTGGGTTGAAAGTAGTGATGAGCTTGGACAAAGGTCAGAGTCCAACACTAATAGCCAAGAATAGTTTGTAACAATATAAGAAAAATAGTACAAGTAATGACTCAAAAATATGATGCTCAGCTCGTTCACAGTTACGAAAAATAGTAATGCTTTTTAGGTATAACGGTAAAATCCAAATCCTTTGCCGAAATCACCAAGGTATGAGTTAGTCGGAAAATTGTGATTTTTCCCAAAAACCTTTCAACAGTAAATAAGATGTTTCATTATCAGATAGCATGAGGAAAGTACTTCTCTATTCCTACATGTCAATGTGCACATGAAATCATGAATGTCACCAGAACCGGGTAGCATAAGGAAATTCATATTTATGTCTGTATGTCAAGTATGCATGTCAAATGCAATGCATCAAGTGATGAACTCATGTACTCACACTCTCAGAGTACTCAATATCACTATCTCACACTCCCATTCATGACGCTCAATCACTCAACACACTCAGTCACTCAACACCTGTACATGACAGATCCAGCCTAAATGCTAATAAATCATGTTGCGGTGCGTAACCCGATGCCATTGTGAATCAATAGCATCCGCGTTCACTGTGGAAGTGCATATTCTGAGGGTCAGATCAAGCCAAAGCGCTATAATAAGCAAATAATGGAATGAATTAATAAATCCTGCTGCTGTGTGCAGTCCGATTCCATAAATATCACCCAAAAACAGGCCCTCAGCCTCACTTAGACATCAATCTCTCTAGTCTCTCGGGCTCACAATGTCTTGAAAATCAGCCCAAAAATGATGATATGATGTATCAACATATAGCAATAGAGACTGAGATATGATATGCAAATGAATGAGCATGACTGAGTATGTAACTGCAATTTAGGAAAATAAATCCACAGCAGATATGACCATAGTGGGTATCAACAGAATAAGCATATAGCCTAAACATGGTTTCTAACATGGATCATAGCTCAATTACTCTAACATGTAGAAATCGCATGGATAAAAACAAGATTTAGTAACTACACAGTACCATAGAAATAACCGAGTCATAATTCACACGGTGCACGCCCACACACCCATCATCTAAAATGTGAGTCACCTCAACACCAAACACATAACACGTATATTCAGTGGTTCATACCCTCAACGCCAAGTTTAGAAGTATTATTTACCTCGAACAAGTCAAATCTAATACCGAGCAAGCCAAACGATGCTCCAAAAATGCCATCTCGCACGTACCGACTTTCGAGTGGCTCGAAACTAGCCAAAAGAAACTATAGAACATCAAATAATGTCGACGGACACAAAATCAATCGATAAAGGCCGAATCTTTAATCAAAATCCTAAAGTTAACCAAAATGTCAAACTCGGGCCCGCACCTCCGAACCCGACAAAACACATAAAATCCGACTATCCATTCAATTACGAGTCCAGCCATACTAGTTTCACTCAAATCCGACTCCGAATTGATGTTAAAAACTCAAAAATTCACTCTTTGAATCTTTGGACAAAACCCCTCAATTTTCTCTTTAAAATTCACAATCCAATTACCGAAAACGAAGATAGATTCACTAAATATAACCAGAATCGAGTGGAGAACACTTACCCTAATCCATAAGGTGGAAATATCTTCAAAAGTCATCTCAATCCGAGCTCTATAGCTCCAAATATGCAAAAATTGCCAAACCCCCAAAATTTGAGTACTTATAATCACTAGGCGAATCAATGAATTGCGATCGCAGAAACACCAACGCGATCGCGAAGAAGAAAAAGCACTGCCTCAAGAATACTATATGTTGTAGTGGAACAACCTTCACGATTGCGAAGAACAACCTACGCTGCCTCTATAAATACGCTACGAGATTACAAAATAAATCATGTGAATGCGAAGCACACAGGCGTCTACACTTTGCGAACGCGAACGCGATGAAGAAGCTTCCAACTCTCACCTCAGCTCTTTACAAACACGATATCTTCTATGTGAACGCGATGCCTAATCTCCAGAAACCTACGCGAACGCGAAGAAGAAATACTCAGCTCTAGATTTTCCCTCTACGCGATCGCACCTATGACTTCGTGATCACGAAGAACACTTGGTGCACCAGACATCAGCAGGAACCAGCAATGCAATTATGAAGCAAAATGGTCCAAAATCGATCTGAATCACGCCCGAATCAGCAATTTCCAAAACTCGTGCCCAAATATATTAAATCAGCCCGTAATGAGCTCAAATTTTACACACAAGGCTTAAATGACATAACGAAGTTATTCAAATTCCCGAAACCACAATCCAAACTTGATATCATCAATGTAAACTCCCGGTCAAACTTATGAACTTTCCAAACCTTCAAATTTCCAACTATTATCAATTAGCGCTGAAACCTTCTAGAAATATCCAAATACAAATTCGGACATACACCCGAGCCAAAAATACCATCTGGATCTAACGGAACCATCAAAACTCCAATCCGAGGTCAAATTCTTAAAAGTGAAACTTGGTCAACTCTTCCAACTCTAAAGTTTCAATCATGAAATTCATTCTTCCAAATCAAATCTGAATAACCAGAAAGCCAAAACCGACGATTCATACAAGCCATAATACATCATATGATGCAGCTCAAGACTTCAAATAGCTAAACGAAAATTCAAATGCTCAAAATGACAGGCTGGGTCGTTACGCTTGCAACAAGATTCACCACGAGGTACCACTCCTAGAAATCATATATCATGATCCACAATTTCCAAATCTTGCATGTATGGCACCTCATGCCCACAATAACATTTACCTTCGCACGACAAAGGCCTCGTGTTGCCAGGTTTATAGCATCTGTATCAATATTAATTAATATGATCAAGAGATTTATTTAAACACAATAGAGCATAATAAAAATCTTGAATAAAGTGAGGCATCAAATGAGATAATAAATTTATTTTTTATTCAAATAAAGTAAAATAAAGGATAGGTTGTGCAAATAGAGTGTCAGATGGGGTTTAGTTTAGAAATTAATAAGATAGAGTAAACATATCATATCTAAACAAAGTAAAACATCAATTAAGTTGAGTTAATATAGAATTTGTTAAAAAAATTAAAATGTGATAACAAGTTTTAAGTGAAATAATGAGAACCTAATTAAAGTAAAATTGTGATAACCATTTAAAAATAGTAAAGCACCGAGTGAGATAATGAGTTTTTATCTTAAGAGATACATAGAATAATACATGTTAATAATATTTTTATTTAAAAATGTTATGTTACCAACAACTCAAAAAAGTATGAGATAATGACCCTACGCAAGTAAATTTACCTTGACATTCAATTTAACAAGTAATAACAGAGGCATATATTGGCACATTAGAGTAACACAACAATCACGTGGAATGCATGAATAGCACAAGAAGTCACCATCGTTCCAATATTGGATTAACAACGATCAACCAAATATGATCAAATACCAGTGAATGATTTAAGAAAAAACAATAACCATTCAACCGATAAACCATTTCAACATACAACGCACAATAAAAATAGAAATTTAGGACAACTTTACTATTACGACAATTATAGCATATCAATATGTTGCGGCGTGTAATCCGATCCTATACAATAATAACAACATCCATTGCGGCGTGCACCTGGATCCCACCTATATCATACCATCCCTCTTTATCGCTCCATATCATATCTTTTCATATCATTTCAATATCGTTGCGGCGTACAACCCGATCCTCAAACAATAGGCATTACACAAAAAACTATAACCAACTATGGTGTATCACAAAACCAAATGCAATAACGAAGCTACCCAAGAAGTCACAAACGGATGTTAAAGTTACACGATAACTCTCAAAATCAAATAGCAAGAAATAACAATTCCTAAATAAAGACACGATTACCAAGAGTGAATTAACAATTAAGGCATGTAGCAGATAAGGCAAGAATTCAACAAGTAATTACAGTTAACAAATAAAACATATTAGAGTGAACTTGAAAATAAAAGATAGAACATGTACTATCAAATTCAACTAAAGCACATAAGAGAAATTTCAACGCTAAAAGATATAGCATGTTGTGAAAAATACAATTAAAAGCATGGAAAACGTCTAGAAGTTTATGCCGGTCAAATACAACATATAAGTCAGTGTACACACTAATCACCTCGTGTACACGTCTTCCACATGATTCAAATAGTACCATCAACCTAAAATTGTCATGTCCCAACCTCGGGAAGCGCGACCAACGATAAACTGAATGGACCCGGTCGAGCATGCATGTTGGACACTTTCTACCCAACTCACTTATGATCAAGAGAAGGCACATTTCCATTAATTAGACAGTAGGAAGATCATATATACATTACTAGATCATTTCATTAGTTACATCATTGTCAAGTTTCAAAATACACAAAATAACTTGTTTGACCTTTCTAACACCCATATACAACCCACATAGTGTCTACGGAGCCTCTAAAGATACAAAAGAGTGCTAAGATAGTGTCGGCGATAAGGCCCCAGCTATACCTCAAAACGTGACAACAATATGAACAAAAGATACAATACATGACCCCGGAATGAAGTGGGGCTCATCGAGTCTGCTGGGAAGAGGATGCACCACTATCTGTGATCAACATTGTCTGCTATTGAACCACCTGCATCCATTTAAAGATGTAGCGGTCCCGGAAAAAAGGGACGTTAGTACCGTCGAATAGTACTAGTATGTAAACTAAACAACCTCACAATAGAATAAATAGTAATACAGGGGAAATAGTCAAGAATGAAATATGAGCTTCAAATAACACTAAAACATCAACTTAAGGATCACATATATTTTTAAGTCAACTTCCACGTTATTAGGTTGGGCGATCTTTTGTACCGATATGCCAAAATACCACTGTGCTCTGACACGGAGTCCGATCTCGACCCGATTGGCTAGATCATCTCATTTGAGACATCAACCATATCCGCAGTTTCAATTATCATTTCTAGCACAGTTATCACCATGTGTGCGGCATGGCGCCCGATCACGGCCTGATCAGTTAGGACATCTCACTCGAGACATCACCCTTTCAATCAATCATCTCACTTCATATTTCTTTCCCGTCTTTTCAATATATTGACATGAGTGGCCTCAATTATAAAGTCATTCTTGTCACTTTGCCGTATTTTACAATTCTAGTTTCCCTTCTTACATTCAACATCATTATCATCATCAACAACACTAAGGCCTATCATTTAAGACATTAGTACACATATGAGCAATTTGGGAATCCTAAGCACATAGAGGTTTTTCATACACTTTGGCATAACGACCTTTATTCAACTCTAACATGAAGTCTTAACATTTAACACATATTCCACATTTGAACACATCCTCAAATGGAAAGATGACATGATAAAGCATCTAGAATAAATATTGAACATGTGTTCATCAACACAAACACATTCGGAATAGCCCATTATGTGATGATCAATTTGGGACTTACACCAATTACATAACACTGTGGGATTCGATCCCAAGAAGAAGGGGGTTTAGACAACATACCTCAATTGAGCTCCCTTACACTCTAAAATGTTTCGGGAATCTTAGCTACACTAATCTATTCTAGAAATATAACAAATTGAACTAAAATTAGGGAAATGATCATGGTTCTAGCTCATTTAAGTATTTTATCAACCACCGAGTGTGCATTAAGGATTTAAGGCCCTTTTAAGAAAGACTTCGCCATCTCACATCCCATTATTTACTATATTTAGCTCACAACCTCCCCACATACTTTTAAGAATACATGCATTCAAGAAATCCACCCCACACCCAATAATTATCTTTCTAATTATCCCCATTTTTACTAAACTTTTTAAATTAAAAGCTAGGGTATAGATTCTTACCTTCAATATGAAGACCTTCTTGATAATCTTCAAATATTGAGAAAGAATTGTTGGATATTAGTGTGAAAGTTATTCTCTCACTCTAAGAACTCTCTCCCTCTCTCTCTCACTCTAAAAATATCAAAAATAAGCTCAAAAATGGTCTATGGTATGTGTTTTAACATAATAGGGTCGGGTTAAAAAACCCCCAAAAATGAAGCCCCGGACAGGATCTGCAATCGCATATGCGACCGCATAATGACTCTGCGATACGCAAAATAACTGTGAAATATGGCCCTCAGAACTGGGCCAGCCTGCTTCACTCTGTGGCCGTTATGCGGCCCGCAGACCTGATCTTCGGTCGCATAATGTGCAGTAGAGCCTCCCTCCGAAAATATGTAAGGATGATTATGTGACAAAAGTGCGGCCCGCTAAACGGTTATGCAGTCGCACAGTTGGCCGTAAAAATTGACCTCAAAATTGGCCAAAAGAGTTGCGTACTCTGTGGCCATTCTGCGGCCCGCAGAGTGAATATGAGGCCGCATAATGGGCCGCAGAAATGCCTATTTCAGAAAAATATTTCCTTCAACTCCCCAGCGTACTGTTCAATCCAAAAAAGTCCGAACTTCGGTGAGGAAGCTCGCCACGAAGAATTATTACTACTATTAACCTCAACGCCTACCCTGGCATCACAAAACCCAGGTTTTTAGGAGAAATTTTACGGGGCTTTACAAAAACCTAAGGGGTAAATTCCCCCACACAAAGTTAGGTAAGACACTTTGTTTAACCAAAGAATTAGATCCTTAGACCAAAGCTATTTTTAGGATGAACGCGGGTTACTGATGTAACGACCCGACCGGTCGTTTTGAGATCCAGCGCGTCGTTCAGTAGTTGGGGATCATGAACAACTTCATTTTGGGTATTGTGTGTGTATGGTCAGAGTTGAAATTCAGGAGGTTCAGAGTTAAATTGAAAGGAAAATTCTCATTTCAGAAGCCTTAAGTTGAAGAAATTGAGTAAGACTGGAATTTTGAGTAAACGACCTCGGAATCAGGATTCGAAGGTTCCAGCAGGTTCGTATGATGATTTCGGACTTTGGCGTATGTCCGGATCGGGATTTGGATAGCCCAGGAGCGTTTCAGTGTATGTTGTGGAAGTCAGCATTTTTGAAGAAATTTTCTAAGTTTGGCTTGAAGCACATTTCAATCATATTGATGTCCGTTTGGGATTCGGAGTTTGGGAATAGCTTCCTATGGTGATTCTGGAGTTGGGAGCGCGATCGGAAGTGAATTCGGAAGTCCGTAGGGTATTTTGAAGCTATTTGGCTAAAGATAGAAATTTGAAGGTTTTTGAGAAATCCGACCGGAAGCGGAAATTTTGATATCGGGGTCGGAATGTGATTCCCAAAGTTGAAGCAGGTCCGTAATGTTGAATATGACTTGTGTGCAAAATTTGAGGTCAGTCGGACGTGATTTGATAGGTTTCGGCATCGGATGCGAAAGTTTGAAATTTCAAACTTCATGAAGTTGAATTTTAGTGCGATTCATGATTTCGACGTTGTTTGATGTGATTTGAGGCCTCGAGCGAGTTCGTATCATGTTTTGGGACTTGTTGGTACGTTCGCTTTGAAAATGTTCCGAGGGCTCGGATGAGTTTCGGGTAGGTCCCGGGATGTCCTTAGTCTTAAAATATAGCTGTTGGAGGTCACAGAACTCAGAAATCTGATCTTACCACCGATGTCCGCGGTCCCTTTTTCGCGGACCGCGCTAAGGGCTTCGCGGCCGCGGTCTTTTTCTCGCGGTCTGCGGTGGAGGAGCTGGAACGCTGCTCTCAATTTGGAGGCCTATATCTTTCGATCTACAAGGAATTTTGAGATGATTCAAAAACGAAAGGTATAGCCCTTCGTATCAAGTTTCTAGAAAGGTAAAGAAACCCAATTTGGACGTATGCAGAGAAAGTTATGGCCAAAATACTAAAGCATGTCACTGCAGTCATTTTTCTTGATTTTCTTCAGTTTTTCTTGAGTTTTGCTAGCGCGGCCGCGGTCCTTTTTTCGCGGACCGCGGTGGGGGGCCTGAGAGGAGTACAAATAAGTGGGATTTTAAGTTATTTTTCATTTTTCAAGACCCCAAAAACATAAGAGGCGATTTTCCAAACACTCTTTCTTCTCCAAAATATTTATAAGTGATTTATAACTCATTTTCTTCACTCCTTAACTTCTTTTTACAAGATTTCATCCTAGAATCTAGGGTTTTCATGGTGTAATTGAGAATTTTGGGTAAAACCTAAGAATATTGAAATTTGGGGAATTAGACCTCAAATTGAGGTCGGATTCCAAAACAATTTATATATCCGGGCTCGGGGGCAAATGGGTAATCAGGCGTTGGTCCGAATTTTAGGTTTGGACTGAGCGGGCCCGGGTTCGATTTTTGACTTGTTAGGGAAAGACTTTAGAAAACTCACTTTCATGCATTAGAATTGATTCATTTAGCATTTATTGATATAATTAAGTAACTTGTGGCTAGTTTCGAGTCCTTGGGAGACAGGTTTGAAATTTTGGGCGCATTCTTGACCCGGAAAGTAGGTTCGACACGAGGTAAGTCTCCTTTCTAACCTTGTGAGGGGGAATTTTCCCCCTAGGTGAATTAAATGAATATATGAAATTATTTGTGGGGGCTACGTACGCACGAGGTGATGGGAGTCCGTGCGTAGCTACTGTTATGTCATGTTCGGGTAGTCTAGGACCCACTAGCATGCCTTACGTGTTGTACATGTGATCCTGTCATAATGTTAGTTTGACAATGCTATTGAATTGGTAATTTATTTGCCTAAAAAGGCTTGAGTGTACTTTCTTAGTTACTTGGAAAGAGGATAGATTGCCCCGTGGATTAGTGTGTTCCTGGCAAGGGTATTTATTGAATATTGTTAAACTTGGGAAATGAATTTCCAGGAAATATTCTAAATACTATATTTATGTTTAATTAAGGAGAATTTTTTCACTTCTATGGGAAACTGTCTTCTTGGATAAAATATAGATTTCCTTATGTGAATACGTGTACGTATGAGCACCTGAGTCGCAGGTATGATTCGCGAGCAGGCTAGTCGTATTATTATTATTATGTTGACTGCGTCGCAAGATCGATTCGCGAGCGGGGAAAATAGATGCATATATGGTTCGGGTCGTTCGACCCTTCGGCAGTGCACAATTTATTATTGTTGGTCCGCGCCGTTTGACCCTCGGCATATTTGTTGTGCGTGATAAATGCTGCGTAATTTCCTGTGAATCATACTTGTTTATTGACCTGAGTATATTTTGAGTTTCCAGTTTAAAAGAAAGAGAATTTTTGTGAAAAGTTTTGGATTAAATAAATTTTTATTGATGTTTCCAATCTCAGATTATTGATTAATTGGTTATGATTCTCATGTTTATCTCCACACTTAGATTATGCTAGACTGACCTATAGCAAGTGTTAAATTCGACCACTCGTCACTACCTCTCTGAGGTTAGGCGGGATACTTACTGGTACACATTGTTTTCGTACTCATGCTACACTTCTGTGCATCTTGTTGCACAGGTGGCCTCCTGGGATGTGATTGACATGGAGACTTTGACGTGTTGCATTATCCGGTGGCGTTCCGCAGCTGACAGAGTTTCCCTCTATGTATTGTATTTTTACTTTAATATTTCTTGTCCAATTTGTATTTCGGGCAAGTTTTGTAGTATTTGTATAAAATTCTTAGAAGTTTCTCATGAACTTGTGTCACCGGGTTCTGGGGATGTGTTGAGATTATTTATTGAATTAAGTTGATTCTCCGTCGTACTTAATTTACAAGAATTTATTAAATGAATTATTAAATGCAAGAAAAGGGTACGATTTCGAAAGTGTTAAGCAGGAAAAGTATTTTAACAGATTAGGGGTTGGCTTGCCCGACAGTGGTGTCCGGCGCCATCACGACCTATGGATTTTGGGTCTTGACAACATGGTATCAGATCTCTAGGTTCCCGTATGTTTCACGAGTCATGAGCAAGTCTAGTAGAGTCTTGTGGATCGGTATTGAGACGTCTGTACTTATCTTCGAGAGGCTACAGGGCTGTTAGGAGTAATTCCTTTCCTGATTGCTCATCGTGCGACTTGATTCCTTTAAGGCTTATGCCTATGCTTCTTCCCACTCAATCTTACGCGTCGCGAAGCGCTTGTTATGAATCGAGCATTGAGGACTTTTAATGATACTATGGATGTGGTGCAGGATGTTTCTCCCAGCGTAGTTGATTGAGGCTATCATCGTTGTTCTGCGGAAGAATTTTATGTCATCTCAGCTCAGTAGCTGTATTTATGAGAACTTTGAGGCCATGCTCAGGTGGTTATGAAACTTACGATTGGTTATGGCGCGATGTTGATATGAGAATAGAATGTTTGCCCATGTGTTGGGGTGATGAACGGTTTGAAGGGAGGTCTTCTCAGAGTGTGATTTCGAGATTTCAGTATTTCTGTTCTGGCGGAGGAAAAGCATTTGGATTATAAATGATCAGGTTTTGGGCTGATAAAATAGTAAGGATTGGTGTTTTCAAGTGAGGTGGAGTACTCACCTGTAATAAGCTATCGTCGCCTTTGATCAAATGGAATGTGTTAAGTTCGCCGACGTTATAGCTATTCAGTTGCATTGGGTTGGAGTGTTGTGAATTAGTGTTGAAGAAGAGGCCGTCAGAGGTCGTGGAGTGTTGTGGTTCCGTATTGAATAAGCAATTTTAATGAAGGCGGCTCCAGGAAGATGATCTTCGTAAAGATTTAAAGTTGTGGGGATCTACCGATTTAAGAGCTACGGAGAATGGTATTGAATCGAGGCTGCATGTGGGCACCATTCGACGGAGGAAGATATGTGAGAAGTGCTGGGCGGTGGTGCCATTTCTAAAAGATCAGGTGTAAGGAGAGGAAGTCAGGTAGCACTTAAGGAATAAGCTTAACCAAGTGGGAGAGCGGCAGCATAGTGGTGAATTGGAATAGGTAGTAGTGCATTCAGTAGGTGTCCAGGAGGAGCGGGCAGATTGGTAAGGTCGATAAATGGGTACATGCTCAGGATGGGGGTCTTGGTATTGTAGAAAGAGTGAAGCATAGCGTAATGGTAGGTGCCAGTTGGCTACTTTCCTCTGGTGGGTTGTCTTCTGTGAGTAGGTTAACAGTTGTAGGGTTGGTAAGTTCTGTGCGGAGTCCTAGTAGCTAGTCAGTAGGAGGTAGAATGTGTGAATGGTGTTAGACAATTCAAATATTTAAGGAGGGCTAACAGGAGAAATTGGAAGAATTGGATGGATTGGTGGAACAAGGTCATGCCGTCAAAGGAGAAAGGATCTCAGCAGGATCTAGAGCGGTACAAGGAGTAGCTTCGGGCTAAGTGGGGGAGTCCCACCATCTGCAGTTGGGTTGTGGGGTTGTGTCCTCATGAGGATGCGGATTGTTGGCACATTGGCAAGTTGTTACAACTAAGGGAAAGGAGTAAAACGGTGATTGTGCGTGGGATTTGATGAAAATATGCAGGGATGGTCCTATTGGGCCAGGGTTAGGCTCTGGAATATTAAGAATTTATGTTTAAGGCATAAGCAAGTTGTAAGGGTAGTGGCTCAGTCACGTGCTTCATTAAAAAGGGGTGTTCATGTGCTCAAAGATCCTTCGAGTTGATTATATTCGGGGCCAGTCGGAGTGGGTGACTCTTGATAGCGGTCCTAATGAATTCGAAGGTTAAGAATGCGATGTTTAAGGGTTCAGGCAGCAGTATGATTAAGAATAGAGCTTTTGCAGTATAATCTTGGACAAAAGGAAAATGGTTGGAGTGTTTTGTGTTATTTTCAACATGCATGATAGTGATGGAGGAGTGAGGGAAATAAGCTCCGGGTTGTAGAGAGATTATCAGAAGAGTATGAGACGGGTTGCGGGGTTTAGGCAACATGGTCTCGTGATTCAAGGTCACTCGGATGAGTGAGGGTTGAGTTTGTCATAATTTGAAGAAAGTCACTTATCTCTGAGGCAATTAAAGATGACTAAAAGGAGATAGATCGATTAGCCATGGTTGAAATGGAGCAGGTACGGCAGTGATCAGTTTCTTCGGTGTGAATGAGTATGTGTACGGTTGTGCAAATGCGTGTGGGACATGTCGGCCGTCGTAATGAATTTCGTCTGGGAGTATTCAGGTTCTATGGCCTGTCAGGTATAGGCAGATTTCTGAAAGGTTTATGGTGGTTCAGTTTACTACTTATGGATTTGCATGTATTGTGATTGTGAGAATTCGCTTGTGTGATGTTATGGTTCTCATGAATTGAGGTAAGTAAAAGGTTTCTCTATGATGAAGTGTTCACCTTATTAGTGGTTCAGGAGTATGATGGAATTCCTACGCTGTTCTATGTTTGTAACGACCCAGCCGGTCATTTTGTGTGTTGGGACTCCGTTCCCGTGAATGACTCTTCCCATAGAGACTACTCGTGCCTTATGACTTGTGTGGGCAGGAAGTTCGAGATTCAGAAGTGATTTGGCCAGTTCAGGAACACTTGGTTCCTGAAGGCTAGCTTATTTGGCTGATTGTGGTTCCGAGCAGCATTTTGAGCAAACGACTTCGGAATCGAGTTCTGACAGCTCCAGCAGCTCCGGATGATGATTTCGGACTTGGGAGTGTGTTCGCCTCGGGTTTCTGATGACCCGGGAGTATTTTGGCACCTGAATTGAAATTCAAGATTTCATGTGATTTGAAATTCAGCCTGGAAAAGGACCTCGTGATATCATGGTCCGAATGGAATTCCGGAACTGGCAATAGTTCCGTATAGTCATTTATGACTTGTCCGCAAAAATTGAGGTCATTCCGAGCAGTATAGACCCGTTCGGCGTATTGATGAGCTATTTGATTTTTTCTTGAAATCCTAAGTTTAATCTAAGGGGCTTTGGAGAGTGATTCTTGGTTTGAATGATGTTTTTAGTGTTCTGGGAGCTCGAGCAAGTCCGTCATGTGATTTGGGACTTGTTGATATAATTTGTCGAGGGCTCGGGTGGGCCCAGGGGTCTCCCGGACCCCGATCGGGGTCACACCAGCAAAACTCATAGCTGGTGGGAATTTACTGGTGTGACCGCACCTGCGGTCCCTGAGTCGCAGGCGCGAGGTTCGCACCAGAGGAATTCCCTTCGCAGGTGCGGCTCCAGCCGTAGGGGCGACCTATTCTCCGCAGGCGCGGACAAATGCCCGCAGGCGCAACTTTCCCCAGGGGCCTAGGACATCGCAGGAGCGGCCTATTTTCCGCAGGCGCGGGCAAAAGCCCGCAGGTGCGAGAAATCCCCCAGGGGCTCAGGCCATTTTCCGCAGGCGCGACCCAATCTTCCGCATGTGCGAGTCCACACCTGCGATCCAAAAGTCGCAGGTGCGGAAACTGC
The DNA here is from genome assembly GCA_005239495.1 of Nicotiana undulata. Classification (NCBI taxonomy): domain Eukaryota; kingdom Viridiplantae; phylum Streptophyta; class Magnoliopsida; order Solanales; family Solanaceae; genus Nicotiana; species Nicotiana undulata. Next base: position 3,603 of record ML256411.1, on the reverse strand, counting down.
TGGGCAGTTCCATTTAAAAGGCCCAAGTCGTGATTTCTTTCCCAAAATCACATTTCCTCCATTGTTGACGATCCCAAGAGCTCCAGAACGGGTATTTTGGCCTAGGAACTCAGGTAAGTGATTCCGTAACCCTCCGCATGTCATTTCTTCCGTTCTTTGAGAAATTTCCTCTTCCTAATTCACAGGAATTCATAAGAAATTGTTGGGGAGAATAGAGGGTTTTGATGAAAATATAAATTCTGATTTTTGGGCCATCGAGGGATGATTAATTGAGTTAATCTTGATCCTTAGGCAACGTATAGTGCGTTTCTTCAAGAATTATAATTTTCCGGACACCGAGGCTCGGAGTTGAATTTCCAATGTACGTCAAGAATACGTTTTTGAGGAAATATTTGATAAATCCTCCTCGAATCTTCCTAAATTGATATAATTATGTGCTTTTGGCTAGTTGCGAGCCATCGAGGGTGATTCGGAGGATTCGTGCGTCGTGTTGATTGGTCCGTTGGCCGGAGGAGCACTTGTCCAGGTGAGTCTCCTTTCCAAACTTTGTAAGGGGGAAATGTCCCCTAGACTCTTTGTTGCTAATTGTACTTGTTGAGGGGGCTACGTACGCACAACGTGACGAGAGTCCGTACGTGGCATTTATAATGTATGTTGGGTAGTCGTAGGACCCACGAGCATGTTCTTACTGTTGTTTGATATTATCTTATGTTTTTGTACGAGTTACTACTGATATATCATCAAATTGAGCTATGATAGCTGCGAATTAAATGTATATAATATTCAGATAAGAATTATGAACTCCATCAATTGAGTAATTGTGTTACTCCTGATATAATTGATAAAGAGCAATGAATAAATGAGATAATGAGTTGTTGAGCTAAACGAAGGTGGTTAAAATTCCTTCTTGTACTTGAGTTGTACCACCATGGTAATATTGTGAGCAAAGAGGATAATCTGATAAAAATCCTAATTTTGGCTATCAAGTGAGATGTGAGTATCTGATCCCGTTGAATGTGGGCGAGTCGGTACCATGGTGTCTAAATACACATATATATATGCATTCATGCAGTCATATATACGCATTCATGCATTCATGGCCCCCGAGTCACAGGTATGATTCATGATCGGGGAGAACTTATATTTTCATTGCCCTTGAGTCACAGGTTTTATTCGTGATCAGGGAGGAATTTCACTCATATTTTTCTAGCCCCAGAATCACAGGTTTGATACGTGATCAGGGAGAGATCAGACTTATTTTACTAGCCCTTGAGTCACAGGTTTGATTCGTGATCAGGGAGAGATATACTACTATTTTCTTTGGCCCCCGAGTCACAGGTATGATTCGTGATCGGGGAGGACATATATATTCTTCGGCCCCCGAGTCGCAGGCTTGATTCGCGATCAGGGAGAGTTTTACTTTGCATCATTGGCCCCGAGTCACATGTATGATTCGTGATCGGGAGATTATATATATATATATGTCATTGACCCTGAGTAGCATGGATGATTCGCGAGCTGGGAGAGATATTTGCCCACGAGTCGTATGGATGATTCGCAATCGTAGAGATTTTATCGAGTCAGCGCACGGGTCGCAAGTATGATTCGCGAACGTGTGGAGCTTTATGACTGTGTCAGTCCTTATGACCCACCCTTATGACTACTTCGGCCGATAGTCTTGTCCGTGTCAGATACATATATGTATACTCATTGCATTCATGAACATTTGCATTGAGTTGGGATCGTACGACGGTGAGTTGAGAAATAGTACTGAGTACTGGAAAGTGAACAATTGAGAATAAAGATAAAACATTTCGGATAATGAGAAAGAAAACAATGTTATAACAATGAACAGCTTACAAAGAAAGATCATGGTTGAGATCAGTTACTGATTGTTGCTTACATGTACTTATACTTGATGTACTTTCTCACATGCTTTATTGCTCAGTATGTATTTTATTTTATTATGTACTGGACCTTAGTGAGTATGTATTCTACCTCTCGTCACTACTCTTTACGAGTTTAGACAGGATACTCACTGGGTACATATGTGATTATATGTACTCATGTTGCACTTTCTTTCTTTTTCTGCACTTGACTGTGTAGGTACTGAGGCTGGTCCGTCTGGTCGTCCGCTTGTTGATAGATACTGATCGCGGCGTCGCTCCACACGGTGAGTTGTCTTCTTGGCGTTCTCCTGACAGCACCTCTGGATCCTTCTAGTTTCATTTTGCTCAGTCTTTTATTCCAGACTGCGGCTTGTATATTTTGTTGTATATGTATATTTCAGTTGTTGTATATATGTAGCCGCCCGTTGACACTGTGACACTAGTCCTGGCACACACTTGTTGTAGTTATCAGGGTTGTATATGTGCTGGGCCTAGCTGTGGTTCAGCTTGTTTCTACGGCCTAACCCCATGTGGTTATTGTATTCCGCACTTTCATTGTTATTGTTGTACGTTAGCTTGCCTAACCTCGCCGTTGGGCGCCATCACGACCTGGACTGGTTTTGGGTCGTGACAGAGTGGTATCAGAGCGCTTAGGTTCACATAGTCTTACAAGTCACGGGCAAACTCAGTAGAGTCCTGCGGATCGGTACGGAGACGTCTGTACTTATCTTCGAGAGGCTATAGAGTGTTAGGAAACTCCTTTTATTCAAAATCTATCGTGCAGTTGGCCTTATACTCAATTTGTTCTTCTATTCTCTCACAGATGGTGAGGACACATGCTTCTCATGATCTTGATTCGGGGGAGGCTGCTACCCCTGCCGCTCGAGGACGAGGTCGAGGCACTCGGGGTAGGGCTCCTGCTGGTAGGAGGGGGCGAGGGCGTCCCAGAGCTACACCAGCTGCACCAGTGGAGGATCAGTACATGGATGAGCAGGAGGAGCTGCCTCCAGTAGCACCACCTCCAGTGGACTTTATGACGGCACCAGGCTTCCAGGAGGTCATGGGCCGCATGCTGAGATTCATGGACACGATGTCGCAGGCAGGCATCCTTCCATCGGATCCTGCCACCTCTCAGGCAGGAGGGGGAGTTCAGACCCCTACAGCTCATACTACAGGACCACAACGTACTCCAGATATTTCGCCGGTTGTTAGGGCTCAGCCTGGGTTGGAGGTATCAGGATCCAGGCCAGTTCCGAGAGGGGATCAACATAAGTTATTGGGTAGATGGACACAGCTACACCCTTCGGTATTTGGANATCAGTTCTCCCAGCTATTCCTGGATAGGTGCATTCCTCCATCTGAGAGGGAAGACTTGCGGGCTCAGTTCGAGAGACTAGAGCAGGGGCACTTGTCAGTGACAGATTATGAGGCCATATTTTCAGAGCTGTCTCGTCATGCCATCATGATACTACCTATAGATGGAGAGAGGGTTCGTTTGTTTGTAGCAGGTTTGCATCCCGGTATCAGAACTTCTTTAGCTAGAGAGGTTGAGATGGGCACTCCATTTCAGACAGTGGTTGAGATAGCTCGTCGTATAGAGGGCTATTGGGTCAGGGATAGGAGTCAGGGCTAATCAGGGCAGCAGGGACATCATGACACGAGAGCTAGATTCACCGGGGACTTCAGAGGTACATCAGGCAGGGTCAGGGGTCAG
>ML256409.1:182651-197377 GCA_005239495.1 Nicotiana undulata | reverse complement strand
CAGCCGGGGCAGCGGCCTCTCCCGGACCAGGAACATTGGATGCACGCGTCCTCACCATCTTTGAAAGAATAGAAGAGTAAGTTTGAGTACGTCATAGATTGCACGACAGGATATGAATAAAGGGAAGTTTCCTAACACCCCATAGCCTCCTGAAGATAAGTACAGATGTCTTTGTACCGATCCGCAAGACTCTACTGGGCCTGCCCGTGACTCGTGAGACTTACGTGAGCCTAGTGCTCTGATACCACGTTGTCACGACCCAAATCTCGATTCAGGTTGCGATGGCGCCCAACGGCAAGGTTAGGCCAGCCAATAGAGAAAACGCTAAGAGTTACCATTCCCCGTTACGCAAATTCATTAAACAAATATAAACATGATAATGGAGGTGATGTGAACTAAAACTACAAGTGCAGAAATCAACAAATAGGCATGTCGCATAACATATGTACAGCCAACCACCCAAAATATACACCACGTGTGTGCCAGGAACTAGTGTCACGAGTGCCACGGGCAACTACTGAATATACAATGACTACAATATATACAGGGTCTCAGTCTGAATGAAATGGACAGAGAATATAACAAAAGAACTCCAGGGTGCTGCTAGGAAGTCGCCGGGAAAGCAGCTCACCGTGAAGTATGACCACGCTATCAATATCTAGCACCGGCCTGATAATCAGACGTACCAGCCTCCGGACCTGTACAGTCAAGTACAGAAAAGAAAAGAAAGTGCAGCATGAGTACATATTAAATAAATATGTACCCAGTGAGTATCCCGCCTAAACTCGAAGAAGTACTGACGAGAGGTCGACTCGATACTCACTAAGGTCCAATAGTAATAACATATGATAAAGTATAATGAAATACAGTAAGCATGTCAGGGAAATAAGCAACAAGTATATATATCGAGGGCAGAAATCCAAACAAATACTGAACTAAACAATAAAGCAGTTTCAAGGGTAAGACCACTGAACGATACAATAATAAAAAATTCTTAGATCCGCCGTGGCATACGGCCCTCTCCCATAAGGTACCTTCTACACTCGCCGTGGCGTACGACCCGATTCCATATTCATTTCAATTTCTTTTCAACACTGCCCTGGCGTACGGCCCGATCCCATATATTTCATAATTTCTCAACACTGCCGTGGCGTACGGCCCGATCCCATATATATTCAATTACTTTCAACACTGTCGTGGCGTACGGCCCGATCCCATATATTTCACAATTTCTTTTCAACTATTCCGTGGCATACGGCCCGATCGCATATAGACATAATCACTCTCAAACCTGCCATGGCGTACGACCCGATCCCATAATCTTACAATAATTACTTTCCATAACAAATTCCTTGCCATTCAATAATTTTTCCATAAAGCCTCAGAGAAATAACACTATGCAAAACATAATTTCATAGTACATATGGTGTCACAATAAATCATATAAAGCATTACAAGACAAACATATCAGGCATTACGAGAAAAGCATATAAGGCATGATGTGGGCCTAACTACCCGGACATAACAATAATAGCCGCTACGTACGGACTCTCGTCACTTGGCGCGTACGTAGCCCCCAAACAAGTTACACATAGCATATACATAACCTATGGGGACAATTCCCTCTTACAAGGTTAGAAAGGAGACTCACCTCGTGTCGAATCTACCCCTCGGACCACAATTGCGCCCGAAATTCCGAACTCTACACCCGAGGACTCGCAACTAGCCAAAAGGTATACAATACATCAATGCATGCACAATGTGATAAATTATCTTAGTTATTCAATAAAGTCGTCGTTCTTGAAGAATTTCCAAATCCAACCCCGGTCCCGCATGATCAAATTCCGAGAATTCTCGAAGGGATCACTCACCCATAACCTAAGGATCATTAATGTGTGATTTCTACTTAAATTCATGGCCTAAAACAGATAATCACAAAATCCTCAAGAACCCTAAAATTACTACCTAATTCTATGATTTTTGGATGATTTAGTAGTGAATTTAACTAGGAATTAATGTTAAAGCTAGAAGATTATGGGGTTTAACTTACCTCTTACAGTGGGTGGTCATGGGAGGTGCTGCCCAAACTTGGATGCTCTCAAATGGAGGTTGATGGTGGGTAAAATGAAGAAAAACCCGTAATTTGGACATTTAAAAGGGGTTGGCAACCTGCGACCTTGGGACCGCAGGTGCGGTCCGGCACCTGCGAGAAAATCACCGCCCCCGCGGAAAAAGGGCTTGGGACCCTGGCATCGCACCTGCGGAGAAAGAGTCTGCACCAGCGGTCCCGCTCTTACGAAAAAAGGGTTGCACCTACGAAGGCTGGACCGCAGGTGCGCACTCGCACCTGCGACTGAGAGACCGCAGGTGCGGTCACACCAGAAGCAGCCACACCAACAGTGGATTTTGTTGGTTTTTGGTCCCGTGATGAGCCCCCGTCCAAATATACCAACAAGTCTGTATTCATGATACAGACTCGTTTGAACTCCCGGGACATGGAAAACAACAACAAGACTCAAAAATTCAACCCCAAAACCAAATTGAATCAAAACTTAAGAACTTGAAACTCTAGAATTCACTTCAAGGCGCCGAACCGGCCTAAACTACTCGGAATGACTTCAAATTTTGCAGACAAGTTATAAATGACATGACGGAAATATTCTCGATCTCGGAATTTCATTCGGACCTCGGGAACATAAAATCACCTTTCAAGCCAAATTTCAAATTCTTTAAAAAATATCCTCAAAACATCATTAACTCCAATTCCCCTATTTTGATCCGAAACCAATCAAATCAAGTCCGTTTCTTACCAAATTTCACAGTTAACTTAAATAACACATATTGAACCTGTTCCAGGCTCCGAAATCATAATACGGGCCCGGCAGCACAGGTTTCACATCAAGGTTCATGTTCATTAGCCTTTAATATCTTCATAAAACAATTTTCTTTAAAAATTCATTTCTCGAACTTGGGTCCTCAGAATTCGATTCCGGGCATACGCCCAAGTCCTATATTTTCCTACGGACCTTTCGGGACCGTCGGATCACGGATCCGGGTCCGTTTACCAAAAATGTTGACCAAAGTCAACTTTATTCAATTAATTATCATAAGTTAAACTCTTAATCAAGTTTTCACATAAAGGCTTCCCGGCTACGCGCTCGAGATGCGCACGCACAACGAGGTAAGATTAACAGAGGCTTTCGGGGCCTCGTAACATAGTCAAAAATTAGATTCACATAAGATGACCTCTTTTGGGTCATCACAAAAGCATGGTTTCTACCCTTGATATAGATAACCTATGTGTCTACCCTTCCCTTGACACTATCCATCCCCAATATTCATTTACAACAAATTATTACAAACCAGTCATAAGTAGGTAAAGAAAAATAAGAAGTTACACTATAGGGAGCCTACAAATAGGCCCAGATTTCCAGAGTTTCCAATGCCAGATTGTTATAGCCTTTCACATAATCCGAGTGTGTCAGAGTTCCCTAAGGACCTCAAGGGATCCCAGGAAGTGCTCACACCCAGATTTCATAACCATAGTTGAGTAAGTGCAGTGTGGAAGAGCCAGCTCTAATGCCTCAGAGTTCAGAGGGATCTCATAGGGATCCCTAAGCAGTCACACATTAGAGGGGCTGAACTTAGATGCCTGAGAGTAGAGTGAGAGTTCTTGATATAGTTTTGAAAGATTTAAGTAGGAAAACAGTTTGAAAAGAGACTGATTTGAAACAATTTTGTACAAACAAAAGAAGGAGTTTATTCAATGAGAAAGTTTGAAAAGAGCAGGGCAATCAAAACAACATACCAATCTCAGGATCAAAATAGGTTCAACATCATACACAGAACAAAGAATCAATACAAGTTCAGCAACCACAAGCAGGGGTAAAGGGAATTGGGGACAGGTATGGAGCATATAAGGGTAAGCACATAGTAGGCAGAGGTACACATATGTACAGAATCGGAGAAGTCCTAAAGGGGTTCAAGGGATTAAGGTACAACATGTATTTCAGAACTACACAGAACTAAGTAATCATAAAGTACAAATTATTTTGCCATAAAGGTTCATGCAAGTAACATAAGTAAAGTAGAATCATATTGAGATATACTAGAAGGGGTGCATTTTACAAGCATGCTGAGTCTAACGGAGGGGACATATTTAGAAGCATGTTGATAAAGCGGTAAAGTAGACATATTAGTTGCAAGTTGAACAACAAAACCATAGGTTAAAACAAGCTAGAAACAAGATGAATTGAAGTAGTAAAAGAAACATCTTGTTTTTGAAACTTGGATTGAAATCAATACATACCAGTGTAGAAGAGAGAAAACACAAAGTGAAGAACCAAAGAAGATAGTGGTTAGCTTTGTCTTACACTCGGCTGACTTAGAATAAGAGTAAGTAACTAGAGAAAAGAGAGCATAAGAGAGTTTTCTGTGCAAGAGAGAGTTTTTTGAACAATGTCTTCGTGTACTTGTGCTAATGAAAGAGCAGTGCATTTATAGTTTAAAAACACGTTGAAAACAAGGTAAGAATCATAGTTCGGCAGTAATTATAGAAATATGTACCAACTAGAATCAAATCAGTATAAGGACTTCCTTTAATTAAGGAGTCATACTCAAACGGTAATAGACATGTGATAAAATAAGGAAAGAAAACCTTATAAGGCTGATTAGAACATATAAGGAAATAGCATAAGTATAATACACGTGTATCACATGTAATAGAGACTAGGTTCATCATGCTTTAATTAAGGAAAGTACTTAAAATCAGTTAACAACATAATTGACCATATAATAAGGTCAGAAAATATTTCACAAGGTTAAATCAGTAGAGAATATCATGTGAGATCAGTGAAGAATCGATCACAAAATTTCAGGGACTCACAAATAGAAAAATAGTACTGATTTAGGATAACTTTATGAGAACCAGCATAATAGACACATAATAGGAAAAAATCAGAACTCCAAGAAGCCGAGTAGGGTAAAAATCATATAAAAATTAGGGACTCATATAGAGCATAGTCTAAATTAACAGAATAAACATGATATAAGCAGAATAAGTGAAGAATCAGAAATATTGATGAACAAAACATGGTAGAATCACAGAAAATCGGAACCTAGCACAAATCTCTTGGAATAAACACATATTAGGCAGGAATAATCGAAATCAGAAACCCTAACAAGAAAAAATAGGGTAAAAATCACAGAATCATAGAATGTTCATGAGAAACGAACACATATGTAGGTTAATCGAGCATATATCAAAGAGGACTCAGAATCACAGATTAAAACCAAGAAGCTTAGGGCTTTAATCATAATAACTTAGATGAAAAGAGAGAAACTTAGATAAACGTTTAAACATGATGAAAACCATAGAATAATACTAAAAATCAGAAGGAAAACCGTTTTTGAGAAGGGGTTAAGAACCCTAATTTGAAGATGAAGAGTCATTTTGAAAAAATCGGAAAATCTTTTAAGGAAATAGCAAAATAACTCATAATATGCCCAGGTCTATTACAGATCTAAGAAAATCAAGAGCTGATAGTTAGGGTTTCATAGAGATAACCCAAAGAGACAGAGAAACGACCTAGAAACCACAGGTTCTAGCCGGAGATGGTAGAATCTTACTCGGATAGCCATGAACGGCCTGAATGTCATGAAAACCATGGGAGGCGAGTGAACCGCCTTCTGGTTCCTTTGAGGACCTCAAGGCAGCAATACCCAGTATAGGAAGGAGAGCCATGGGGCTGGGAGGGTGGTGAGACCACCATAGTCATCGGCAAGTCGACGGCCGGTGAGAACCATTAGGTTCTAGCATAGAGCATTGAGAGGGGTGAGAGAGATGAGAGATGTAACGGCAGAGAGAATGAGAAGGGGAAATGAGGGTTTGGGGGTAGGTCATTAGGATTAATTAAGGAAAGAGTGAATCTGGGCCGTTGATCAAAATTGATCAACGGTCCAAATTAAACACAGGATTGGGTCGGGTGGATAGGGTATTGAGCCTGGGGAATTTGGGTCAGTTTTTAATTGGGTTGGGGTCAGATGTAATTAGGCTATAATTAAAATGAAAATGGCTATTTGTTAAATACCCAATTAAGTTAAATAAAATAATTTATAAAATATCTAATAATTGTACAAAATGAATTTCATTCATAGAAAATAGTTAAAAAATGATTACTTAGTATTTTAAAAATATACAATGATTAATTTCTGGATAAAATTAGTATAAATCATATGATTGGGTATTGCAATTATAGCTAAAAGGTGCCAATTTGGCTAATTGTGAAATGATTTGGTCTCAATAGTACCCTAAATAATTAATGGAACCAAGAAATGCTTTTGAAATCATTTGTAATGTAATTTTATAATTATTTATTGGAAATAAAATGCTGGATAAATTAATAAAAATATAAGAAAATTATGGAAAAATATCAATTGCTATTGATACATGATTTTGAAGCTATATATGCAATTTTAAAATATTTTGAGGAAAAATGGGTATCAACAGCTGCCCCTCTTTACCCGGAAAGGATGAAAGAGTTTGTCGGGTAAAGATATGATGGCCAATTTTGATCGAGAGAAATAGTTTGAGAGATTTAGGCCGCGCCCTGGCTTCTGAGTTACCTACGTATCCCTGGTTTTACAGGAAGCCGTATGTAGTTCCGGATCCATCAGCGAAGTATACCGATGGAGTTATCAAAAGAACGGACGCAACATCTAGAGCGGGATGAGTGAATGGTTTACGGGAATGGTTAGGTTTGATATGGCTGGGAGAACTGGAGCGGGATCGCTCCTGCTGGGATAGCCTTCGCTCACTGGTTTACCTTTAAATAAAACAACACAAGCACATATTGTGCATAAATTTAAATATGATCCATGTTCTCGTTGGACTGTGAATGTTGTCTTCGGACGGTTAAGGATGACGTCCTTAGACCATGACGTCCTGGGCCATGAATTGTTTGATGAGAGATCCGCAGGCCATGAAATGACGTTCTTGGGCCATGAAGATGGTGCCTCCGAACAATGACACCCTTGAATAATGATATGCAAGATTGAGAGATCCTCGGGCCATGACATGGTGTTCTCGCGCCATGAAGATGGTGCCTCCGAACTATGACGCCTTTGGACAAGTTGGCGATATTTCAGCCCCTGAGATGCAATAGTATGATGCTGACAAGATAGAGCTTAGTCTTACGAGTTGAAGGGAAGAGCTTAGCCTGAAAGAGAAGCGAAGTAAATAATACTTGAGAGACAGCGCTTAGTCTCGGTGAAAAGTATATTGGAGGCAGATCTTTGCCTTATGCAAGTATGGAGACAGAGCTTAGTCTCATGAGAATGAAGGCAGAGCTTAGCCTTATGCAAGGGAAGGCAGAGATTAGCCTTATGCAGATGTGGAGGTAGAGCTTAACCTCATGAAAGATGTGGAAGGAAGAGATTAACCTTATGCAGATGGAAGGCATAGATTAGCCTTATGCAAAATGGAGACAGAGCTTAGTCTCATGCAGATAGGAAGGTAGGGAGTAGCCTTATGCAAGGGAAAGAAGAGACTAGCCTTATGCAAAATGGAGGTAGAGCTTAACCTCATGTAGATAGGAAGGCAGCGATTAGCCTTATGCAGATGGAGACAAAGCTTAGTCTCATGCAAGGGAAGGCAGAGAGTAGCCTTATGCAAGGGAAGGCAGAGATTAGCCTTATGCAAAATGGAGGTAGAGCTTAACCTCACGCAGATAGGAAGGCAACGATTAGCCTTATGCAGATGGAGACAAAGCTTAGTCTCATGCAAGGGAAGGCAGAGAGTAGCCTTATGCAAGGGAAGGCAGAGATTAGCCTTATGCAAAATGGAGGTAGAGCTTAACCTCACGCAGATAGGAAGGCAACGATTAGCCTTATGCAGATGGAGAAAGAGCTTAGTCTCATGCAAGGAAAGGCAGAGAGCTAGCCTTATGCAAAAGATTAAATAATAAATGACAGTAGAATTTCTTAGTTGGTAGTAGATTTTGGTATTATGATTATTGTGAGCATTGTGACTGCGGAGCATTGTTTGTTTGTGATGATAGCAAATGTCGGCAAGTGCGACGGTTTCGAGGACTATGACTATGAACATGCTCGTTCTTTGGGTAGACAGTAAATTTTGGCTTTTGCAACTGTGTGGAGATTTGTGACTTTTCTACGCGTTTATTCTTTGTTCTTGCATCCAAAGAAAAATCGTGAGTTCTGTAAATGGGGGAGGTTGATTCGTATCCCCACTAGCTCTGCTTGACTCATGTGTTTGGTCTGATGATCCTGTTCATATCATCGGGGTAGCGTTTGCTAAACAGAGCTATATTTTAAAAATAAGCGTGCATGATTTTGTAAGACATAGTATAGAATATATTTCGAGAAATTTAGATGAACCGATGACTGTGAAACGGTTCAAGACATCGCAGCCTCTCATGCTATGGAATTTTGAGGGTCCTCCTTAAAATTCTGCCCCAATTAGATGGGTTAAAGACTCTGACTGTTGCGCATGATGCGATCAGCTGAACTCGCTTCGGAATTTTGAGGGTTCTCCTCAACATTCTGCCCCAAATTCCAATTGCGGGGGAAAATGAAATTCTTATTGAATTGTGACCGAACCCATAGGGCTGCCTACGTATCCCCTCTTAAATGGGAATCAAGTCAGGCGTAGTTCAGTTTACATCATTGGAGAAAAGCGTAAAGAATTACACATAATATCGTTTGACTGCATCTGAATTGATTGGCTTTGTCCAAACTTCTCCGTCCATTTCTGCAAGTATGAGGGCTCCTTCTGTCAATACTCGATGAACCATATACGGACCTTTCCAGTTGGGAGAGAATTTCCCTTTGGTTTCCTCTTGATGTGGAAAGATTTTCTTCAACACCAGTTGCCCCGGTGTGAACTGTCTCAGCTTGACTCCTTTATTGAAGGCTCTGGACATTCTGTTCTGATAAAGTTGTTTATGACATACTGCATTCATCCTTTTTTCGTCTATGAGGGCTAGTTGCTCGTAACGATTATTTATCCATTCTGCATCGCTGAGCTCATCTTCTTGTATGATTCTTAATGAAGGGATCTCCACTTCGGCAGGAATAACAACTTCTGTACCATAAACCAACAAGTAAGGAGTTGCCCCCGTTGATGTAGGAACCGTGGTGCGGTAGCCCAGCAAGGCAAATGATAACTTTTCGTGCCACTGTTTGTGCTTTTCTATCATCTTCCTCAATATCCTTTTGATGTTCTTGTTGGTGGCTTCTACAACTCCATTCATCTGAGGTCTATAGGCTGTGGAATTCTTGTGCTTGATTTTGAAAGTCTCACACATAGCTTTCATTAGATCACTGTTGAGATTGGAGCCATTATCGGTGATGATTGACTCTGAGACTCCGCATCAACAAACAATACGGTCACAGACAAAGTCTGCCACGACTTTCTTAGTCACTGCTTTGTAAGATGCTGCTTTGACCCACTTAGTGAAATAATCAATTGCTACTAAGATAAAACTGTGTCCATTCGAGGAGGTAGGCTTGATCGGTCCAATGACGTCCATTCCCCAGGCATCGAACGACCAAGGTGAGCTTGTTGCCTTGAGCTCGTTTGGGGGTACCTTTATCATATATGCATGTATCTGGCATCGGTAGCATTTCCGTTCATATTGGATGCAGTTCGTTTCCATGGTCATCCAGAAATAACCGTCTTTGAGTATTTTCTTGGCCAAGACAAAACCATTCATTTGCAGGTCGCAGGTCCCATCATGTATCTCTTCAAGTAGCCTTAAGGCTTCCTTTGCGTCGACACATCTCAATAATCCCAAGTCAGGAGTTATCCTATACAGGGTTCTCCCACTGCGAAAGAAGTTGTTGGACAATATCCGGTGCATTTCTGAATGTGATTTGCCAGCTCTGGGTACTCTCCCTTTGCCAAGTACTCCTTGATATCGTGGAACCATGGCTTTCCGTCTGCTTCCTCTTCAACATGGGTGCAGTAGGCTGGTTGGCTATGGATCTTCACTAGAATAGGGTCAATGAAGTTCTTATCTGGATGTTGTATCATGGATTATAGAGTGGCCAATGCATCGGCGAACTCATTTTGAATTCTAGGGACGTGCCGAAATTTTGTCTTTGTAAACCTCTTTCTCAATTCCTGCACATGGTGCATATACGGTAGTATCTTGGAATTCTTAGTAGACCATTCCCCTTTTACTTGGTGTATTAGCAGATCTGAATCACCAATTACTAGCAGCTCCTGGATATTCATGTCAATGGCCACATTGAGCCCTAATATGCTGGCTTCATATTCTTCCATGTTGTTGGTGCAGGGGAATCTGAGTTTAGCAGATACCGGATAATGTTGACCAGTTTCTGATACCAGGACAACTCCAATGCCGACTCCTTTGAAATTTTCCGTTCCATCGAAGAACATTCTCCAACCGTCATGGGATTCCGCAATGTCTTCTCCTATGAATAACACTTCTTCATCGGGAAAATATGTTTTCAAGGGTTCGTATTCTCCATCCACGGTATTCTCAGCAAGATGGTCTGCCAATGCTTGTCCCTTGACTGCTTTCTGAGTCACATAGACAATGTCGAACTCACTTAACAGGATTTTCCATTTGGCTAGCTTGCAGTGGGCATGGGCTTCTGAAAGATGTATTTCAAGGGATCCATCCTTGATATGAGGTATGTGGTGTAGGCACATAAGTAATGCCTCAGCTTCTGGGCTACTCAGGTTAGAGCACAACAGGTACAATCTAGTAGAGAATACCGTGCCTCGTATGGAGTGAACTTCTTACTCAGATAATAAATAGCCTGCTATTTTCTTCCTGTCTCGTCGTGCTACCCCAGAACGCAGCCGAAAGCTCCATCTAATACCATGAGGTAGAGTAGCAAAGGTCTACTTGGCTCTGGTGGTACCAAGACTGGCGGTGTGGACAAGTACTCCTTGATTCTATCTAAGGCCCTTTGACAGTCTTCGGTCCACTTGGTTGCAGCATCTTTCTTTAGCATTTTGAAGATTGGTTCACATATGATCGTGGACTGGGATATGAACCGGCTGATGTAGTTAAGGCGTTCGAGGATAATCATCACATCTTTCTTGTTCTTTGGTAGTGGTAAATCTTGGATGGATTTGACCTTTGACGGATCCGATTCTATCCCTCGGCGACTGACAATGAACCCAAGTAATTTTCCAGCAGGAACCGCGAATGCACATTTGGTGGGGTTTAACTTTAGGTTGTATTTCCATAACCTGTTGAAGAACTTTTTTAGATCTTCTATGTGGTCGGTGGATTTGTTGGACTTGATAATGAAATTATCCACATACACCTCGATCTCTTTATGTATAATGTCATGGAAGATAGTGGTCATAGCTCTCATATAGGTGGCACATTCTTCAGGCCGAATGGCATCATCTTGTAGCAGCAGACTCCCCTCGGCGTAATGAAAGCCGTTTTCTCAACGTCTTCCTCGTCCATCCAAATCCGGTGGTAACCAGCGAAACAATCTACGAATGACTGAAGTTCATGCTTGGTGCAATTGTCAATCAGGATGTGTATGTTCGAAAGAGGGAAATCATCATTTGGACTGGCCCGGTTGAGATCCCGATAGTTGACATAAACCCTAACTTTTCCATCTTTCTTAGGCACTGGCACGATGTTCGCTAACCATGTCGGATATTCAACCACCCTGAGAACCTTGGCTTTAATTTTCTTTGTAACTTCCTCTTTAATTTAAAACTCATGTCAGACTTGAACTTTCAGAGCTTTTGCTCTACCGGCGAGCACATTGGATCGGTTGGCAATTTGTGAGACACAACGGATGTACTCAGACCAGTCATGTCATCGTACGACCATGCAAATATATCTTCACTCTTTTAAGAACTGTGTATATTCCTCTTTCTCTGATGGTGACAAATGGATGCTGATACGAGTTTCTTTGACAATTTCTGAATCTCCCAGGTTGACGACCTCAGTCTAGTCCAGATTGGACTTAGGTCTGTTCTCAAAATTCTCAACTTCCTTGACAATTTCATCAGGTATGATATCATCCTCTTCTTCTGAATCATTGTCCGTTCGTTGCGTTGTCTCATTGCATATCACATTCATTGGCTCATCAAGATAGGAAATGGTAATGCTATATAGATAAAGTAATCAGAGAAAAATGATAATAATAAATATTGATTCATAAAACATAAAAGTGCTTTTTGATAATTGAACAAATGTTTTAGAACATTGAAGATCTTATTGTAGGAATAAAAATGCGAAAAGGAAATCATTTAGCAAACGAAAAATAAACAATGCTTGTTCAGCCTTGCTACCCCGGGACTCATCGGGCCCTAGACGTTTTGACAGTCCAGTTCTTAAGGAATGATCCTTTTCTCACGGCTTGAATGGAAGGGCCTTCCTCCTCAACAATGACGCAACAGTCCATATCATCATCTTCCAAGAATAGATCCTTCTAGGCAGCCAATGCTTCTTCTTCTTCTGACCCCCATACAATATCGGCCTGCTGAAAGGTCTGCTCCAGATGCGGGATAGGCTGTTCCAATGGGTAATAGGGACCGCGCCATGGTGGCGACCCGTTCTTGTACTCTTGCCATGTATACTTGTATCCCAAACCAAAAGTGGTGCCATGGCGTTTGAGCTGTAATGGCTTGGAGATTCCTTGAAGATTCTTACCGAGTCCTCTACCAGGCTCATACCCACTCTAGTTCAGTATGCTTTCAATCTTATTGTCCCACTATTTTTCCTTGTCTATTGCGTTGACTCGTTCAATATGGTGGTAGGTTTCTCCACCCGGCCTTCTTCTACCTTCAACCACCGGGATGGTTTGGCGACTATAGATAGGATTGCTTCCATCCCCATGGATGATCATTTCCTGGTGGTTCCATTCAAACTTCACCGCCTGATGTAATGTTGATGCCATGGCCTCAGCGGCATGTATCCACAGCCATCCTAATAACAGGTTATAGGACGCTGATATGTCTATCACCTGAAAATCAACCTCGAACCATGTAGGTCCATTTGCAAACAAAGACTGATTTCACCAATGGTAGACCTTTGAGAACCATCGAAAGCTTTTACATTCATAGACTCTTATCTTATCTCGTACAATCCCTTGCCCAATTTCTTAAGTGTCGTCAATGGACAAATGTTGAGGCTGGATCCCCTGTCAAACAGAATCCTTGTGATGAAGTAGTCCTCATATTGCACAGTGATGTGCAATGATTTGTTATGGCTTAACCCTTCAGGTGGCAGTTCATCCTCGTGGAAGGTGATCTTATGACTTTCCAGTACTTGTCCTACCATATTGGCCATTTCCCCGCAGGTGATGTTATTTGGCACATATGCTTCGTTCAGCACTTTCATCAAATCATTTCTGTGCGTCTCTGAATTCTGTAGCAATGACAGAATGGATATCTGGGCTGGGGTTTTGTTCAACTGATCAATGACTGAGTATTCTTTGGCCTGCACCATCCTCCAGAGATCGTTTGGGCATGTCTCAATGGTGGGTGGCCTGTTGGAAGTTTGTTTGCTGGACTCTGTCAATTGTTCAGGTGTATAGACCCTTCCAGTCCTTGTCATTCCCTATGCAGCAATAGCTTCTTCTATCTTGATTTTGCGTTTCCTTCTTGCCTCAGCTACATAATCCCATGGTACAGCGTTGGTGAAGAAGGGTGGTGGGGTTGACACCGCCACTATGATTGGTGCAGCTACTTTCACTTCGAATGGAATAGGTGCTTTAGCAGGTGGCATAACTTCAACCTCGAATGGCACAGGTGCATCTGTAGGTGGTGCCGCTTCAAACTCAAATGGGACTGACGCCGTTACCTCAACATCTCCGGATGGCTGAAACTGTACTATGATAGGATTAAGAGTGGCTGCTGGCTTCTTTTGGTCATCACCTTCTATGATCAACCTGATTGGCCCCTCTGGGTCCCAATCTTCTTCTATCTCGATCATATTTATGCCTCCACCCTTATGGCCTGGGAGCGGATTGTTGCGGACGTTGGGAGTAGATTCCTTTGCTAAAATGACCTTATTATCAATCAGAGATTGTATCTTATCTTTCAGTGAGCGGCATTCATCAATTGTGTGTCCCTCATGCCGGAATGGTATGCACAGGTCTTATTTGGATTAACACATTGAGAGGGATTCTCAGGGGTTACAGCAGGGATATGAGTGACATAACCAACAGTTTTCAATCTTTCATATAACTGGTCAATAGGTTCAGTGATGACGGTATATTGTTTATAGGTCTGCGGTCAAAGTTGGGTCGAGGTCTCGGGAAATTTTGGCGAGCATGGGGCGATTGGTAGTGAGATGGTTGAGAGTTGTAGGTGTTGTTTTAGACGTTAATACCACACAATTATATAAGTTAATTGTGAAGTACCCAATTTTCCGAGTGCTGTCTAACTGGAAGAACCTGGTTCTTCTTGGTGTTCCAACTACTAGTGTTTGCGGAATAGTAAAAGCAGTAAAGTAAAAACACAAAGATTTTTACGTGGAAAACACCTGGCTCAAAAGGTGAAAAAACCACGACCTACATCTCAGTAGGATTTTCTCAAACTCTTCACTAAAACTCTGAGCCAAACGGACTTACAAAATAAACTCTTTTGTAATCCTAGGACTAACTCTAATCCTCTTTGTATCAACTAGCCTCTAGCTAATTTCTACAGATTTCAAGCTAACTCTAACTTGAACAATGTGTACCTATTACAATTGCTTCTA
>ML256409.1:166459-182515 GCA_005239495.1 Nicotiana undulata | reverse complement strand
TCTGCAATTTATAGGAGTTAGTAGATAAGGAATTAACTAGAATCCTAATCCAACTCTTCCATGGTGAAAGAGTTCTAGTCAAACTCAACTCCTAAATCCTTCCTTATCTTTGATTCTGTTCTTATTGAATAAGGAGTCCTTCTCCAATTTCGTTTTTGCAGTCTTTTCGATCAGAAGATATCTCAATTTTACCAGAATACATTTATCTCCTGGATGTGCATCTCATGTGACTTTAACTTTGCTGGTCTATGTCACATGTGATGGACCTGGTTCATCTCGGAGTTACTTTGTCAATCTTCAAAACTATTTTCTTTCTTGGGCCATCAATAGATATGGTAAACAGGAGCTGGTTGGGAATATCTGGGAGATTGTGGCTGATAAGTAGGTGGGGGAGATGACTGATATATTGGTGGAGGTGCTGACTGGTATGTGTGCGAGGGTGCTTGGTATGTTGGTGAAGGTGTTGGCTGATATGTGAGCGGGGGTGTTTGGTAGGTTTTATATTTCAGTGGGGATTTAGTCCTCTGTGCAACCATTACAGCTCCCACATCTCTTTTCTTGGACACACCTCCAGATTGCAAGGCCTTGATCGTAGCCTGCAATGCTTCAAAATTGGTAACCATTCCGCTTTTGATCCCTTCCTCAATTCTCTCACCCAAATTGATAATGTTAGAGAATTTGTGGTTCTCAATTACCATCAGCCGCTTATAATACTGTGGGTCTTGTGCTCGGACAAAGAATTTGTTCATCTGTTCTTCGTCTAGGGCGGGCCTGACCTTAGCTGCTTCATATCTCTAGCGAGTAGCATACTCGCGAAAAGTTTCCGTGGGCTTCTTCTTAAGATTCTTAATATAGAACACATCCAGAGCATTCTCCGTATTGAACCTGAACCGGTCCATGAAGTTTGATGCCATGTTCACCCAATTTGACCACTTTTTAGGGTCTTGGATGATGTACCAAGACAGAGCATCCCCTGTTAGAATCCTCATGAACAGCTTCATGCGAATCTTCTCATCTCTTCCCACTCCAACCAATTTATCACAGTAGGTCCTCAGATGGACCCTCGGATCACCGGTACCGTCGAACATCTGGAACTTAGGGGGGCCCTTG
This sequence comes from Nicotiana undulata, assembly GCA_005239495.1. Lineage (NCBI taxonomy): Eukaryota > Viridiplantae > Streptophyta > Magnoliopsida > Solanales > Solanaceae > Nicotiana > Nicotiana undulata. The sequence continues at coordinate 181,405 of ML256409.1, read as the reverse complement.
AGCAGTTCAACATCGGGCTGTATGCAGAGATCTTTATAGTTCAGCCCTTCAACTCCTTTGCTTCCCTTAACACCTTGCACTCGGATAGTCAGCTTCTTAAGTTCTTCAGCCCAATTCTTGATAAGCAAATCCTTCTCACTGGATTCAGGTGTGTATGAAATGGGTTGGGTGCAGTGCGGTAGAGTCTCCATGTAGATGGGGTTGTTGTGATGGCCTGGCGCCTGGGTGTAAAGGTGGTCGTTTGTGGAGTTTTGTGGTTCGGGGACGAGTAGTGGAGTATTTCTTGGAGTGTGGCAAGCATTGTATTGTCGTGGAAGATTTGGATTTTTTGGTGGAGTTGTGTGGTGATGAGTCGTGGGAGGATTCTGTTTGTTTGGGGTATTCTGAGGGGGTACGGGGTTTTGGATGTTTGGATGGTTGACATCTGGAACACTGAGTGTGAAGGATAAATTTGCCAAATTTAGGACCTGCTCAAGATCCCCTTGGAGTTTCAACAACCTTTGCTCGAGTTGTGTCATAGCCTCGTTCTGGACCTGAATACCCTGGCCGTCAGCAGCTTCTGTTCGTTCAAATGGCGTTGTGTTGTCTTTCCCAATATTTATCGAATCTTCCATTTTCCTTTTGCCTTTGCTTTTTCCCTTAGGTGGACTAGGAGGAGGAGAAGGCGGAGGGCCCCTGGATCTTGTATAATATGATGATGATGCCAGAATGCACGAACTAACCTTTGGGGAGGGGAATAATCAAAAGAAGAAAACAAAAACAAAAACAAAAAGGTAGTCAAGTCAGTGAGGATTATGAAAAGTATTGCAGTATTTAAACACATATTGCGAGAATATGAAGCGTGTCCTAATTTTAGGAGCCTCGTTGTGCCCGAGGTAGGCCTAGCGACAAATTGATTTGGAGAACTTGGATGTCAAAATGCCTCATTTCATTAATGTAAAAATAGACGAACCCAAAATGACACTAAAATAATAAGCAAGAAATAAAGTCACTAATGGCCCTGGGCCTTATTACATTGATAAAACGAAAAGGAAATCCTATCCTACTTGGTCCTAGAAGGACCTTCCCCAGATTCGGCATCCTTGATTCCATCGAACAGGTTCCCCAGCTCGTGTAGTCATAACAGTAGGTATGCTCTAGCCAGATGTCCACCTTTATTCCCCTCAGCTTTCTGATAGTCTTCAACCCTCTTGATGATCTTACCTTCCAGCTCGAGTATGCCTCGCTCCAAGTATTCCACCTTCTTGTTGGAATGGACGACCATGTCTTTCCATTCTTCAATCAATCTCTTGTTGGTTTCATGTATCTCACAATGCTCATTTTCGCGCTCGTGAATCCTCTTGCGCAGCCGATTGTACTTGACCTGAGCATCAACACTCTCATTTATGATTCTGTGACCTCGGCCGATCCCTGGCTTGATTAACCCATCTAATTCGTCTTCTAACCACCCTGAGTAGAAAGGTGCGCAACCTGCATGATACCTGTCTGGTTCAATTGTGTTTCTTTCCATTATGATCTTGCAGTGCCACATATATTTGGGCTTGGCACTTGTAGGGTATATCATCATTCTGAAAGTCAGCTCGAAAGTGTCTCATCTTGTCGACCCTTGGTACAATTTGCTTTCTGCCTGCTTGTCTCATAACCCGGAGAGTAACATAAAGATATATTCCTCTCAGCCCAATTAACACTAGGTGTGGTGCATCTCTGGACCTGATGATGAATTCGTCCGTTGGAAACCACTCGAACATCCACTGTACCTGTTCCTCAGTTAGATTATCAAAGAACTCTACCCATTTCTTGGCATTCTTTGGCTGAGCAAACCTATCAGGAATGTATGTCATCCGCTTAGGGTGATGGAAGGCAATATGATCGTTCCACGCCCTTCGCAGAAATTCTTGCTGGTACTGACCCTTTTAGAGATGTTCTAAGAGCCACAATTGTAATAACAGATTGCAACCTTCAAGTTCTTAGCTCCTCTTTGATAGTGTTCTAAGGCTCGATAAATGTCCGAGATGATCATAGGGACGATGCTAAAGGCTTGCCTGTCACTTCTTTCCATCAAGGTCTTGGTTACCATGGCTAACCTAGTGTGGATCCTTTCTTTCTTTGTTGGAAACACGATCAACCCCAGGAAGCAAATAATGAATACAAACACTCTACGGTGAATATGTCCCAAAGACGTGATGGCAAATTCATCATGGTGAGTATGGTACGACTTGCTGTGACCGTATCTTTCATATAAGTACTCAAAATGTATGTACGACTGCTTCAAACATCCTAACTCAGCATTCTTCTTTAGGCCCATCATTTTCAGAAAACCCTTGCCTGTGCGGTTCTCAGGCACCAATAATCCAGGGGTATCCCAGACTAACCCAGTTAATCCTCCTATTTCTTGTAGCAACGGTGTCATCTCATTGTCCCCAAAGCGGAAGACGACTCTTTCACTATCCCAAAATAAGGTGGCAGCCTCGATCAACATGTTGTTGGGTTGGACGTCTAAGAGAGACGGTAAGTTACCCACGTATTTCTTGAAAAGTTTCTTATCGCTAGAGTGAAGATCCACCCACCAGTTTAGGAGCTTTAGATGGATATTGCTGACCATGCCGAATCTACGGACTTCGTGCCTCATATTTCTGCAAGACAAACATAGTTAGGCCCTTATCCCAAGCAAATTCATCTACTTATGCATTTATGATTAGCATACAAGTATTTAGTTCTCCAAATAAATGCACAGAACGTGACGATGCCCGTTGAGACCATGAAATCCCGGTGGACTATGGACAAGGCTGTCTTAAAGAGTTATTGTGCGGACAACACACCAACCAAGCTAGGTTTGACCATGATGCATGTACAATATAACAGAATAAGGTTTCTATGGGGTCTTAGACTGGTACTGTCACGAACAAAAATCCTAACTCAGATCGTGATGGCGCCCAACGGCGGGGTCAGGCAAGCCAACACTACATTTCACTAAGGATTCTTCCTTTATTCGATTGATTACTTCATTATATGCCAGGTTATAAAGTTGAAATCACAATATCGAATGATAATTAACCAGTTTTAAACAAAAGCAATCATAATGAGGCGTGGGTCCACAATATACATGTATGTACGGACATAATCTACACAATTTCTATGTGTGTGCCAGGAACTAGTGGCACGAGTATCACGGGCATACTAATTGGATATACAAAAGATGGAATATACAATCCCACTTTCTGAATAAGTAGACGGGAACAAAAGCAAAAGAAACTCCATGGTGCTGCCTGAGGATAGCTAGGAGAAGCAGCTCACCGTGAAGTCAGGTCCGCTACAGTCAATATCTAGCTCCGGTATGATAACCAGATGCACCAGTCTCAGAGCCTGTACGGTTAAGTACAGTAGTGCAGCATGAGTACATAAATAAATATGCACCCAGTGAGTATCCCGTCTAATCTCGAAGAAGTAGTGATGATAGGTCGACTTGACACTCACTAAGGTCCAACAGTATAATATAACCGAATATAATGAAGACACTAGGCATGTGGAGCAGTAAATAGCAAGTGTGCATAAAACACAGAAATCCAAGTAAAAGCTGGAAGTAAATAACGATTTCCGCTTTCCTTTCCCTAAATACCGGTCAAATCAGTATCCATGAAAAATTACCAAATAGTCATGCGCACACAGGAATAAGACAACCGACCGGAGTCATAAGGGAGACATCTAAACTATGTTTGGTCGTAAAGCTTCCCCCGCTCGCGAATCATACCAGCGACTCGGGTGCTAGTATATTTGTACAGAATGATCATAAAGCTTCCCCCGCTCGCAAATTATATGAACGACTCGGGTGCTGACACATTATACCGAATTATCATAAAGCTTCCCCCGCTCGCAAATTATATCAACGACTCGGGTGTTGACACACACACACACACACACACACACACACATATATATNTCTCTTTTGTTGCTGCATTTTGTTGGGTCATTTCAGCATCTATTCTAACTGACACATATATATATATATATATATATATATATATATATATATATATATATATCAAATTTATCAATAAGCTCAATAGAGGCTACATTTGTGACAGGGATTAACTAACTAGGAATTCGGATGCAACTTTCCACCATTTTCATACTAGTTCAAGAAGAATAAGCAACTCAAAGTACGCCTAAAGATACATATAAGGCACATAAAAGCATGATTGTGAGCCCTAAAACTACCCGACATGGCATGATAGTCGCTACGTACGGACTCTCGTCACTTGGTACGCACGTAGCCCCCAACACAATTACACACAACATATAGAACACCTATGGGGAAAATTCCCTCTTACAAGGTTAGAAAGGAGACTCACCTCGTGTCGAATCTACCTCTCGGACCAAGGATGCGCCCGAAACTCCAAACTCTACACCCGAGGACTCGCAACTAGGAAAAATTGAACAAGTATATCAATTCATGTTCAAAGTAGGGAAATTATCCTATTTATTCAATAATTCCAACATTCTTGAAGAATTCCCAAAATTCAACCCCGGGCCCGCACGCTCGAATTCCGAAAATTCTCTAAGGAATCTCTCACCCATAGCCTAAGGATCGTTAATATACGATTTCTTCTTGAATTCATAGCAATAAATGATTAATTCATCAAATTCCTCAAGAACTCTAAGTTACTACCCAAATCTTGGTTTTCCACCAATTTAGTAGTAAATTTAACTAGTAATTCATGGATTAAAACTAACTTTAGGGTGGAATTAACTTACCTTACAGAGGTTGGTCGTGGAGTCCCTATTAAAAGCCCTCAAGGTCTTACAATGGAGGAAAAAATGAGAAAGAAAGTGAAGACTCCCGTATTTAATGAACACACTGCCTGGCCTATAGAGATTCTGCACCTGCGGTCTCGCGCCTGCGAGCAAAAGCTTGTACCTGTGGAGCTGGACGTGTGGGGCTGGGATCACACCTGCGGAGAGAACACCGCACCTGCGGCTCCGCGCCTGCGGACCTTTGTCCGCACCTGTGAGAAAGGAGGGCCTCACCTGTGATGCTTGGGACCGCAGGAGCGTTCCCGCACCTGCGACTGGGCAACCACACCTGCGGTCACACCAGATCAGGTGCACAAGTTGGGTTTTAGCCCCGTTTTGTGCCCGAGAGGCACCTGGGCCAACCCGATCCCCCGTCCAAATATACCAACAAGTCCCAAATAATAATACGGACTCGCTCGAGCCTTCAAAACACTTAAAACAACACTAAAACTCAAAATCACACCCCAAAACCCCTAGGATCATAACTTAAGAACTTTAAGTTCTTGATTTCTATAACAATGCGCCAGACCGACCTATACTACTCAGAATGACACCAAATTTTGCAGGCGAGTCATAAATGACATAACGGAACTATTACCACCCTTAGAATTCCGTTCGGACCTCGATAACATAAAATCACGTTCCAAACCAAATTTCAAGCTTAAGGAAATTCTTATTTCTATATTGGGCGCCGAAATACTCCTGGGTCATCGAACCTGTTCCGAACATACACCCAAGTCCGAAATCATCATAGGAAGCTAATGGAACTATCGGAACTCAATTCCGAGGTCGTTTACTCAAAATGTTGACCGAAGTCAAACTTGGCCAAAAAGGCCACCCTTAAGGAACCAAGTGTTCCTAAAGCACCCTAAACACTTACAATCCCCAAACCACCCATCCCCGCAAGTCATAAATCACACGAAGCCACTATGGGAAGTCTCATTTGGGGGAACGGGGTCCTAATACGCAAAACGACCGGTCAGGTCATTACATTCTCCCCCTCTTAAACAAACATTCGCCCTTGAACGGGTCTAGAATCGTACCTGAAGTGCTGAAAAGATGTGGATATCTGCTCCGCATGTCCTCCTCGGACTCCCTAGTCGCCTCCTCAACTGGTTGGCCCCTCTACTGGACCTTCACGACAGAAACTCTCTTGGATCTCAACTGGCGGTCCTGCCTATCAATAATAGCAACAGGCTCCTCCTCGTAGCCCAACTTCCCAACCAACTGAATAGTGCTGAAATCAACCACGTGAGAGAAGTCGGCGTGATACCTCCGGAGCATGGATACGTGAAAGATCGGATGAAATCCTGATGAACTTGGAGGTAAATCAAGCTCATAAGCAACCTCTCTGACACGCCTCAACACCTCAAAAGGACCTATAAATCTTGGGCTCAACTTGCTCTTCTTCCCAAATCTCATAATGCCCTTCATCGGCGAAACCTTCAGCAGAACCTTATCTCCCTCCATAAATGCTACATCACGCGCCCTCTGATCCGCGTAACTCTTCTGTCTGGACTAAGCTGTGCAGAGCCTCTCCTGGATTAACTTCACCCTCTCCAAAGCATCTCTCACCAGATTAGTGCCATATAACTTGGCCTCGCCAGGCTCAAACCACCCGATAGGGGAACGACACCGACGACCATACAAAGCCTCAAATGGAGCCATCTCGATGTTGGACTGATAACTATTATTGTACGCAAACTCAGCCAAAGGCAAGAACAGGTCCCACTGACCTCCGAAGTCAATCACACAAGCCCTGAGCATATCTTCCAATATCTGAACTGTACGCTCCGAGTGGCCATCAGTCTGAAGGTGATATACTGAGTTGAGATCTATTTGAGTGCCCATCTCACTGTGCAATGCTCTCAAGAAGTGCGAGGTGAACTGAGGACCTTGATCTGATATAATGGACACCGGCACACCGTACAACTGGATTATCTCCCGAATGTAGATCTGGGCTAGCCTCTCAGAAGTGTAAGTAGTAGCCACATGAATGAAATGCGCCGATTTGGTCAATCTATCCACAATGACCCAAACCGCGTCAACCTTCCGCACAGTCCGAGGCAACCCCACCACGAAGTCCATAGTGATGCGCTCCCACTTCCACTCAGGAATGGGCATCTGCTGAAGTAGGCCTCCTGGCCTCTGATGCTCGTACTTAACCTGCTGGCAATTAAGACACCTAGCCACATATCCACAATGTCTTTCTTCATCCGCCTCCACCAGTAATGTTGCTTCAAATCACGATACATCTTTGTCGCACCTGGATGAACAGAATACCGAGAACTGTGTGCCTCCGCTAGAATCCTCTCCCTCAGGCCATCAACATTAGGAACACACAAACGACCCTGAAGTCTCAGAACACCATCCTCGCCCATAGTAATCTCCTTGGCCCTACCCTGGACCACTGACTCCCGAAGCTCTGCTAAGCACGGATCATCGAACTGCCGAGCCTTAATCTCTCCCAATAGCGAAGACTGAGAAACCACATGTGCAAGAACTCGATGAGGTTGCGAAAGATCTAATCTCACCAGGCGATTAGCCAAGGACTGAATGTCCAAGGCTAGAGGTCTCTCCTCTGCTGCAAGGTAGGCCAAGCTACCCATACTCTCTGCCCTCCTTCTCAAGGCATCCGCTACCACATTTGCCTTGCACGGATGATTAAGAATGGTGATATCGTAGTCCTTCAACAACTCAAGCCACCTGCGCTGCCTCAAATTAAGATCCCTCTGCTTGAACAAGTGTTGCAAACTGCGGTGGTCTGAATAAACCTCACAAGACACTCCATACAAGTAGTGCCTCCAAATCTTCAAAGCTGAACAATCGCCGCCAACTCCAAGTCGTGCACAGGGTAATTCTTCTCATGAACCTTCAGTTGGCGCGAAGCATAATCAATAACTCTCCCGTCCTGCATAAACACACATCCCAACCAAATGCGTGAAGCGTCACAATACACAGTATACATCCCAGAACTGGAAGGCAATGTCAGAACTGGTGCTGAGGTCAATGCTGACTTGAGCTTCTGAAAGCTCGCCTCACACTCGTCGGACCATCAAAATGGGGCCTTCTTCTTAGTCAATATGGTCAATGGAGTTGCAATAGAAGAGAACCCCTCCACGAATTGGCGGTAATAGCCTGCTAGGCCCAAAAATCTCCTGATCTCTGTAGCTGAAGTAGGACGCGACCAACTCTGAACTGCCTCAATCTTCTGAGTATCAACCTTGATACCATCTCCGGCTACCACATTCCCAAAGAATGCCACGGAATATAACCAGAACTCACACTTGGAGAACTTAGCATATAGCTTCTGTCCCCGCAAGGTCTGGAGCACAACTCTCAAATGTTGCTCATGCTCACCCAAGGTCTGCGAATAGATCAAGATTTCATCAATGAAGACAATGACGAAGGAATCAATATACGACCTGAACACCCTATTCATCAAGTCCATGAATGTTGCTGGAGCATTAGTCAGGCCAAAGGACATCACCAGGAACTCATAATGGCCATATCTGGTATGAAATACAGTCTTCGGAACATCTAAGGCCCGAATCTTCAACTGGTGATAACCCAATCTCAAATCAATCTTAGAAAACACACGAGCACCCTGCAATTGGTCAAACAAATCATCGATGCGCGGAAAAGGATACTTGTTCTTAATGGTCACCTTATTCAACTGTCGGTAATCAATATACATCCGCATAGACCCATCCTTTTTCTTCACGAATAGAACTGGAGCACCCCATGGCGATACACTCGGCCTGATGAACCCCTTGGCCAACAACTCCTCAAACTGCTCCTTCAACTCCTTGAACTCCTTAGGAGCCATACGGTACGGGGGAATGGAAATAGGCTGAGTATGTGGAGCTAAATCAATGCAGAAGTCAATGTCTCGATCTGGAGGCATGCCTGGAAGGTCTGAAGGAAATACATCGGCAAACTCTCAAACAACTGGCACTGAATCAATAGTCGGGGACTCGGCGGTGGTGTCCCGCACATAAGCAAGGGAAGCCAAACAACCCTTCTCGACCATACGCCGAGCCTTCATGAAGGAAATGACCCGGATGGATGCACTAATTGAGGAACCCCTCCACTCTAGCCTAGGCGACTCAGGCATGGCTAAAGTAACTGTCTTGGCATGGCAATCCAGTACGGCATGATAAGGAGATAGCCAATCCATGCCTAGAATAACCTCGAAATCAACCATGTCGAGCAATAAAAGGTCCGCTCTGGTCTCAAACCCACAAAAGGTAATCACACAAGACCGATGGACCCGGTCTACGACCACAGAATCGCCCAGAGGGGTGGACACATATATAGGAGACCCCAAGGACCCACGAGGAACATCCAGAAAATGAGCAAATAAGGTCGAAACATACGAATAAGTGGATCCTGGATCAAATAATACTGAAGCCTCTCTACCACATACTGAGATAATACCTCTGATCATGGCATCTGAGGCCACTGCATCTGATCTGGACGGAATAACATAAAATCTAGCTGGAGCACCTGAAGACTGAGCTCCCCCAGAGTGAACAGGAGCTAATTGACCCCTCCTGACTAGCCTCCCCCTCTAGGACGACCCCTGCCGACCTGTCCTCCACCTGGCCGGACTACTGGTGCTGAACTCATAGGCTGATAACCCTGCTTCAATGTCTTGACCCGAAACCTGGGACAAGCCCTCCTCACATGGTCTAAATCCCCGCATTCGTAACATCTCACAGGTGGCATATCCTGCTGTCCCGAAGAAGGAGAGTCCTGAATGGCCGGAGAGCGATGTGAACCCTCTGGCATAGCACTGAAATAAGAACTAGAGGATCTCTGGCAACTGGAGTAAACACTGGGTGAACTCTGAATAGCTGGGGGACGGTAGGAGCGCTCTGGCATGGTGCTAAACTAAGGCCTCACTGCAACACCTCGAGGGGGTAGTGGAGGTGCTGAATACGAAGGCTTGCTGGGATGACCACCCCCAAACTGACCTCTTCTCCTAGCTGGGGCATCCCTGAAATCTCCGGAGAACCTAGCCCTCTTGTCCTGATGACCCTGCTCCCTGGTCCTCGACCGATAACCCTCGATCCTGCGAGCAATCTCTACCACGAGCTAATGAGAAGTACCCATCACCACCTCTCGAGCCATGGTGGCTCTAATACCGGGATGCAACCCAGCCACGAATCTTTGCACTCTCTCAGCATCTGAAGGAAGTATCATAAGTGCATGGCGTGATAGCTCTGAAAATCTGGCCTCATAATATGTTACTGACATCTGCCCCTGCTCTAGCTGCCCAAACTAACGCCGCAGCTCTTCCCTCTCAGAGGGTGGAATATATCTTTCCAATAACATCTGCGTAAACTGCTTCCAAGTGACAGGAGGAGAATCTGCTGGTCTGCTGAGTATATAGGACTGCCACCACATGCGAGCTCTGCCCTCTAACTAAAATGTGGTGAAATCCACTCCATGGGACGCTAGGATCCTCATGTTGTACAGTCTGTCCCTGCACCTATCAATGAAGTCCTGGGCATCGTCTCCCCGCTCACCCCCAAAGACCAGAGGGCGCATTCGGGTCCATCTGTCTAACATCTTTTGATGATCACCATCCGCAACTGGTCTAGGCTCAGGTGCTGCTGCTACAGGCTGGACCCCACCCAAGGGCAGTGTACCCGGGGTATGATGTACTGCTGCTGTCTGACCAGCGGCCTGGGCTGTAGGGGTCTGGACTCCCCTCCTGCCTGAGAAGTGGTAGGATCTGCTGGAAATAAACCAGCCTGGGACATGGTGTCCATGAATCTCATCATACGGCCCATGACCTCCTGGAAGCCTGGCGCCGTCATGAAGTCTACTAGAGTAGGAGATACTGGAGGCACCTCGTCCTGCTGCTCTATGATAGGGTCCCCTGGTGGTGCAACTGGAATAGCTCTGGGACGCCCGCGTCCCCTACCTCGGGCCGGTGCCCTCCCCCTGCCTCTACCACGACCTCGTGCGGCGGGGGTAGCGGCATCACCCAGATCAGGAATATCGGATGCGCCCGTCCTCACCATCTGTGAGAGAATAGAAGAATAAGTTTAAGTACATCATCGTTTGCACGATAGAATATGAATAAAGAGAGGTTTCCTAACATCCTATAGCCTTCTGAAGATAAGTACAGATGTCTCCGTATCGATCCGCAAGACTCTACTGGGCCTGCCTGTGACTCGTGAGACTTACGTGAACCTAGAGCTCTGATACCAACTTTTCACGACCCAAAATCCTAACTCAGGTCGTGATGGCGCCCAATGGCGGGTCAGGCAAGCCAACACTACATTTCACTGAGGATTCTTCCTTATTCGATTGATTACTTCATTATATGCCAGGTTATAAAGTTAAAATCACAATATCGAATGATAAAACCAGTTTTAAACAAAAGCAATCATAATGAGGCGTGGGTCCACAATATACATGTATGTACAAACATAATCTACACAATTTCTATGTGTGTGCCAGGAACTAGTGTCACGAGTATCACGAGCATACTAACTGGATATACAAAAGATAGAATATACAATCCCACTGTCTAAAATAAGTAGACGGGAACAAAAGCAAAAGAAACTCCATGGTGCTGCCTGAGGATCGCCAGGAGAAGCAGCTCACTGTGAAGTCAGGTCTGCTACAGTCAATATCTAGCTCCGGTCTGATAACCAAATGCACCAGCCTCAGAACCTGTACGGTTAAGTACAGTAGTGCAGCATGAGTACATAAATAAATATGTACCCAGTGAGTATCCCGTCTAATCTCGAAGAAGTAGTGACGAGAGGTCGACTTGACACTCACTAAGGTCAATCAGTCTAATATAATCGAATATAATAAAGACACTAGGCATGTGGAGCAGTAAACAGCAAGTGTGCATAAAACACAGAAATCCAAGTAAAAGCTGGAAGTAAATAACGATTTCCGCTTTCCTTTCCCTAAATACCGGTCAAATCAGTATCCAAGAAATAGTACCAAATAGTCATGCGTACACAGGAATAAGACAACCGTCCAGAGTCATAAGGGACACATCTAAACTATGTTTGGTCGTAAAGCTTCCCCCGCTCGCGAATCATACCTGCGACTCAGGTGCTAGTATATTTATACAGAATGATCACAAACCTTCCCCCGCTCGCGGATTATATCAACGACACGGGTGCTGACACATTATACCGAATTATCATAAAGCTTCCCCCGCTCGCGAATTATATCAGCGACTCGGGTGCTAACACATAAATATATATATATATATATATATATATATATATCATATAGCTTCCCCCGATCGCGAATCATACCTGTGACTCGGGTGCTGACACACACACACACACACACATATATATATATATATATATCGAATTTATCAATAAGCTCAGTAGAGCCTACATTTGTGACGGGGATTAACTAACTGGGAATTCGGATGCAACTTTCCAGCATTTTCATACTAGTTCAAGAAGAATAAGCAACTCAAAGTACGCCTAAAGATACATATAAGGCACATAAAAGCATGCTTGTGAGCCTTAAAACTACCCGACATGGCATGATAGTCGCTACGTATGGACTCTCGTCACTTGGTACGCACGTAGCCCCCAATACAATCACACAACATTTAGAACACCTATGGGGACAATTCCCTCTTACAAGGTTATAAAGGAGACTCACCTCGTGTCGAATCTACCTCTCGGACCAAGGATGCGCCCGAAACTCCGAACTCTACACCCGAGGACTCGCAACTAGCCAAATATTGAACAAGTATATCAATTCATGTTCAAAGTAGGGAAATTATCCTTTTTATTCAATAATTTCAACATTCTTGAAGAATTCCCCAAATTCAACCCCGGGCCCGCACACTCGAATTCCAAAAATTTCAAAGGAATCACTCACCCATAGCCTAAGGATCGTTAATATACGATTTCTTCTTGAATTCATAGCAATAAATGAGTAATTCATCAAATTCCTCAAGAACCCTAAGTTACTACCCAAATATTGGCTTTCCACCAATTTAGTAGTAAATTTAACTAGTAATTCATGGATTAAAACTAACTTTAGGGTGGGTTTAACTTACCTTACAGAGGATGGTCGTGGAGTCCCTATTCAAAGCCCTCAATGTCTTACAATGGAGGAAAATATGAGAAAGAAAGTGAAGACTCCTGTATCTAATGAACACACTGCCTAGTCTACTGTGATGACCCAAAAGATCATTCTATGTTAATTTAGCTAAATCTGTGTTTCGAGGCCCCGAAAGCCTCTGTTAATCTCACCTCGATATGTGTGTGCAGCCCGAGCGTGTAGCCGGGAAGCTTTTATGTGAAAACTTGATGAAAATTTGAAATTTATAATAATTAATTGATTAAAGTTGACTTTAGTCAACATTTTTGTTAAACAGACCCGGACTCGTGATTTGACGGTCCCGTAGGGTCCGTCGGAAAATATGGGACTTGGGCGTATGCCCGGAATCAAATTCCGAGGTCCCAAGTCCGAGAAATAATTTTTTAAAGAAAATTGTTTTCTGAAAATGATAAAGACTTTTGAAAATGAATTTTTATGTGAAACCTGTGTTACCGGACCTGTATTATGGTTTCGGAGCCCGGGACAGGTTTAATATGTGTTATATGAGCTATCTGTAAAATTTGGTGTAAAACGGACTTGGTTTGACGTGTTACGGATCAAAAATGGAAAATTTGATAGTTTATGAAGATTGAGAAAATTCTATAGATTTTGAAGTTTAATTCATTGTTTTTGATGTTATTTTGATGGTTTCATTACTCGAATAAGTCCGTAGGATGATTTTGAGGTCGTGTGTACGTTGGGTTTAAGGTTCCGAGGGCTCGGGTGAGTTTTGGGTAGGTCCCGGGAGGTCTTTAGGCTTAAAATATTGCTGTTGGAGGTCACAGGACTCAGATCTCTGAACTTACCACCGAGGTCCGCGGTCCTTCTTCGCGGATCGCGCTGAGGGCTTCGCGGTCGCGGTCGTTTTTTCGCGGTCCGCGGTGGAGGAGCTGGGCCACTGGTCCGACTTCGGAGGCCTATATCTTTTGATCTACAAGTAATTTTGAGATGCTTCAAAAACGAAAGTTGTAGTTCTTCGTGTCTAGTTTCTAGAAAGGTAAAGAAATCGTAATCTGGACATCTGTAGAGATAGTTATGGACAAAATACTAAAGCATGTCAATGCAATCATTTTTCTTTGTTTTCTTCAGCTTTTCTTGGTCTTTGCTAGCGCGGCCACGGTCCATTTTTCGCTGACCGCGGTGGGGGACCTAAGAGGGGTATAAATAGACGGTAATTTCAGTTATTTTCATTTTTCAAAGCCCTAAAAGCATAAGAGGCGATTTTCCAAACACTCTTTCTTCTCCAAAACATTAGTAAGTGATTTCTAACTCATTTTCTTTACTCTTTAACTTCTTTTTACAAGATTTCACCCTAGAATCTAGGCCTAAAATCATGAAATCAAAGTAGAAATTAGGGGTTTTGGGTAGAGTTAGGGTTTTGGGAATTTTGGGAAATTCAACCTCATTTTGGGGTCGGATTTCAAAACAAACTATATATTTGGGCTCGTGGGGGAATGGGTGATCGGGATTTGGTCCGAGCCTCGTGTTTGGACCAAGCGGTCCCGGGGTCGAATTTTGGTATTTTTGGAAGAATGTTGGGAAATGTATAATTAGGCTTGGGAATTGGATTATTGAGTCATTACTGATGTTATTAAGCTAATTATGTCTAGATATTATCGTTTCGGAGTCGGATTCGAGAGGAAAGGCAGTGGTAGAGGCTTGATTTGCTATTTTGGACCCGAGGTAAGTGTCTTGCCTAATGGTGAGGGAATAAGTATTGTGCCCTATGTGCTATGTGTGTTATCATGTTCAATAATAAGTGACGTGACGAGTACCTATGCATTGTGTGTCAAGTATGCTCATGAGTCCGTTTTGCTTAATTACTTGTTATTACCTCAATGATCAATGTGTTATGAAGTAGTTCTTTTGGGAAGTTATGTACTCGTAAGGAATTGGTTATAGCTGAGACCCTTGCCGGGCAAATGTGTTGATTTTGTTTGTTATTCCCCATGTCGGGTGGTTATGAATTGAAATTTCGGTAATTGATTTCCTTGCCAAGTTGTTATTTGTTGTTGATATTACTTGGGTGAGGAAGAGAGTAAAGCA
>ML256409.1:154505-166341 GCA_005239495.1 Nicotiana undulata | reverse complement strand
ATTCATATTATTCATTTATTTATTATTGCAATGTGAGAAAGAGAGTAAAGCACGAAGGGTGATGTCGTGCCATTCATTCATATTATTCATTTATTTATTATTGTAATGTGAGGAAGAGAGTAAAGCACGAAGGGTGATGACGTGCCATTCATTCATATCATTCATTTCATTTATTCATTGCACTGTGAGGAAGAGAGTAAAGCACGAAGGGTGATGCCGTGCCATTCATTTCATTTATTATTGCAATCATTTCATATATTTACTTGTTGCATCGTAAGGACGAGAGTAAAAGCACGAAGGGTGATGTCGTGCCATTTATTTATTTGTTTATTTGCTGTGTTCGACATCTCATTTTGCTTATTACCTATTGCCCCTTGCTTGTCCCCGTATTACTTGTTTATCTGTTAAATATTTGTTACTTCCTTGCTATAGTTTTGGTAGAACTGTACAGGTAGGTTATCATTGTCGTGTCTAGCCTCGCCACTACTTCGGTCGAGGTTAGGCTCGGAACTTGCTGAGTACATGGGGTCGGTTGTACTGATGTTACATCTGCACTTCTCTATGTTGTGAAAATCCCGCAGCCGAACCCGGTGGACACTGATTGAGGGAGCATCCTTCAGTCCACTCCGGAGATTTCAAGGTAGACCCGCAGACGTTCGTGGGCCTTGGCGTCTCCTCCATCCTTATCTTTCCATTCTGTCTTGTTTTTCTTAGTTCTGAGACAATTATGTATTATTTCTTCGGACCTTGTATTTAGTAATCTCATAGACAGTTCGTGAGTTAGTGACTCCAGATTCTGGGATATTGTAAACGAATTGTGTTATGGGTATTTGTATGTAATTCAGAATTTATCTGCTTCCGTACTTAAAGAGGAATATAAAATGTTCTAGTTATTTCTGTTATTTCAGTGTTAATATGTTAATGTAATTGTGTACGTTGGCTAGTCTAGCGGGTGCAACGTTAGACGCAGTCATGGCCCGAAGGTGGGATTTCGGGTCGTGACAAGTTGGTATCAGAGCACTAGGTTTCTTAGGTCTCACAACTCACAGACAAACTTGGTAGAGTCTAAGGGATCGGTACAGAGACGTCTGTACTTATCCCCCAGAGGTTGCAAAGTAAGGAATAACTTCATATCTTTCATTCTCATTCGTGCCATCTGAATCCTAAATACTAATTGAGTCTCTATCTTACTCTCTCGCAGATGGCGAGAACGCGTGCTTCCTCATCGACCGATCAGCAGCCTGATCCCCCTATTGCAGCTCCTACGAGGGGCCTTTGCCGAGGCCATGCTAGAGGCCAAGGCAGAGCTAGAGCAGCGACTCTAGTAGAGGGCCCACAAGTAGACTATGCCGGTGAGGTTCCTGCTCGGACGGTTCCAGTCGGACCAGCTCAGGTCCCGGAGGGGTTCATTGCCACCCCAGTGCTTCAGGATGCTCTAGTCCGCTTGGTGTGACTTATGGAGTGTGTGGCTCAGGCCGGTCTTCTTCCTACTACACCAACTGTTTCTCAGGCTGGGGGAGGGACCCAGACTCCTATTATTCATACCCCAGAGCAGGTTGCCACTCAGTTTTGGACTCCAGCACCTCAGACAGCTGGAGTAGCTCAGCTGGGTATTGTGGCACCGACAGCCGATGGTGCAGCTATGTCAGCAGATGCTCTATGGAGACTAGATCGGTTCACCAAATTATTCACTACTACTTTTACGGGTGCACCGTCAAAGGATCCACAAGATTATTTGGACAGCTGTCATGAGGTTCTTCGGAACATGACCATAGTGGAGTCCAATGGAGTTTACTTTGCTACTTTTCGGTTATCTGTCGCAGCCAAGACTTGGTGGAGAGGCTATTGCCTGGCCAGACCAGCTGGGTCTGAACCATTGACTTGGGCTCAGTTCTCCGAGTTATTCTTGGGGAAGTTCCTTCCCGTTACTCAGAGGGATGAACTTCAGAGTCAGTTTGAGCGCCTCCAGCAGGGATCTATATCTGTCACTCAGTACGAGACCAGGTTCATCACTCTAGCCAGGCATGCACTTATGATACTTCCCACTGATCGTGAGAGAGTGCGGAGATTTATTGAGGGTTTGGCTCAGCCCATCAGACTCCAGATGGACAGGGAGTCAGGTACTGATATTTCATTCCAGGATGCGACTGATGTGGCCAGGAGGATTGAGATGATTCTGTCATAGGGAGGTGGTCAGGGGGCTGATAAAGGCCCCGTCACTTTGGTAGATTTAGTGGAGCCTCATCTGGAGGCAGGGATTCTTTCGGTAGAGGCCATCCACCCTGACCTTTTCAGTCGGCACTTCAGTTATCTCACCGTGCACTGTCAGCCCCTATTAGTGCACAACCACTTCAGAGCTACCAGGGTGGTTATCAGGGTCATCATGGACACTTCCAGAGTCATCAGCCACATCAGCAGAGACCTTGTTATTCTTGTGGTGTTCATGGGCACATTGCGAGGTATTGCCCCAAGGCTTCTGGTAGTTCTCAGTATCAAGGTTCTCGCGCCATAGTCTCTGCAACAGGTTCACCCCCACCCCCTCAGTCAGCTAGGGGTGGTGGTCGTGGTGCTAGAGGTGGAGGTCAGACTCATAGAGGTGGAGGGCAGGCCATGAGAGGTAGAGGTCAGCCCGTAGTCGGTAGACCCAAAGATGTGCAGGTTGGAGGGGCTCAGCCCCGGTGCTATGCTTTTCCTGCCCATCCTGATGCTGAGGCTTCTGACGTAGTTATTACAGGTAAGGTTTCAGTTTGTAGCCGAGAGGCTTCGGTGTTATTTGATCCGGGTTCTACATTCTCCTATGTGTCTTCATATTTTGCCCCGTATTTGAGCATGCCTCGTGATTCCTTGAGTACTGTTGTGCATGTGTCTACACCGGTGGGTGATTCTATAGTGGTAGATCGAGTCTACCGTGCTTGCTTAGTAGTTATTGGTGGTTTAGAGACTCAGGTTGATCTTTTGATTCTTGCTATGGTTGACTTTGATGTTATGTTGGGGATGGATTGGTTATCCCCCTATTATGTTATTTTGGACTGTCATGCCAAGACAGTGACCTTGGCCTTGCCAGGGGTACCTCGTTTGGAGTGGAGGGAGACTCCTAGTCATTCTTCTGGTAGAGTTATTTCTTATATGAAGACTCGACGCATGGTCGAGAAAGGTTGTTTGGCCTATCTGGCCTATGTTCGTGATTCTAGTGCCGAGGTTCCTTCCCAAGAGTCTGTGCCCGTAGTTCGTGAGTTTCCAGAGGTATTCCCTGCTGACCTGCCGGGTATGCCACCCGACAGGGATATTGACTTTTGTATTGAGGTAGCTGAGGGCACTCAGCCTATTTCCACTCCGCCATATTGTATGGCCCCGCCAGAGTTGAAGGAATTGAAAGAGAAGTTGCAGGATTTGTTGGATAAAGGCTTTATTAGGCCTAGTGTTTCTCCTTAGGGTGCTCCAGTGTTGTTTGTCAAGAAGAAAGATGGCTCGATGAGGATGTGTATTGACTACCGGCAGTTGAATAAGGTTACTATTAAGAACAAGTATCCTTTGCCGAGGATTGATGATCTTTTTGACCAGCTTCAGGGTGCTATGATGTTCTCCAAGATAGACTTGAGATCTGGTTATCATCAGCTGAGGATTAGGGCTTCTGATGTCCCTAAGACAGCTTTTCGCACTCGTTATGGGCACTATGAGTTTTTGGTGATGTCTTTTGGGTTGACTAATGCCCCCGATGCATTCATAGAGTTGATGAACCGAGTGTTCAGGCCTTATTTGGACTCATTCGTTATTATTTTCATTGATGATATATTGATATACTCTCGCAGCCGAGAGGAGCATGAGCAACACCTTAGAGTCGTCCTCCAGACTTTGAGGGATAGTCAGTTGTATGCCAAATTCTCCAAGTGTGAGTTTTGGTTGAGTTCAATTGCATTTCTAGGCCATGTGGTTTCATCAGAGGGTATTCAGGTAGATCCCAAGAAGATTTCAGCAGTTAGAGATTGGCCTAGGCCCACTTCAGCTACAGAGATTCGGAGCTTCTTGGGCTTAAGAGGGTATTATCGCCAATTCGTGGAGGGCTTTTCATCTATCGCAGCCCCGATGACCAGGTTGACCTAAAAGAGTGCTCAGTTCAGGTGGTCTGATGAGTGTGAGGCGAGCTTTCAGAAGCTCAAGACAGCCTTGACCACGGCACCAGTGTTAGTATTGCCCTCAGGTTCAGGGCCGTATACTGTGTATTGTGATGCTTCACGGGTTGGGCTTGGTGCAGTGTTGATGCAGGACGACAAGGTTATAGCCTATGATTCTTGTCAGTTGAAGATTCATGAGAAGAACTATCCAGTTCATGATTTGGAGCTTGCATCTATTGTTCACGCTTTGAATATTTGGAGGCACTATCTGTACGGAGTGCCATGTGAGGTGTTCACGGACCATAAGAGCTTGCAGTATCTGTTCAGACATAAGGAGTATAATATGAGGCAGAGGAGATGGTTAGAGTTGCTGAAGGATTATGATATTACCATTCTTTATCATCCGAGGAAGGACAATGTGGTGGCTGATGCTTTGAGGCGGAAGTCAGTCAGTATGGGCAGTCTAGCTTATTTATCAGTCGGGGAGCGACCTCTTGCGTTGGATGTTCAGGCTTTAGCCAACCGATTTGTGAGATTGGAGGTTTCTGAGAATGGAAGTGTGTTGGCCCATATTGTGGCCCGTTCTTCATTGTATGATCGTATCCAGTCGCAATTGCGACCTAGGGTTCGCAATTGCGAGCCCCAAAAATGTTAGAAATTCATCGCTAAAGTGAAGAAACCACATCCATTCTACAGTCACAAATGCGACTTAATGTTCGCAAATGCGAACTTTGGATATTCCCAAAAGCGATCGCTGCTGATTCCAGGCCTCCTTCGCAATCGCGAACACTGGGCTCGCAAATGCGACCCTAACATGTTAGGCCCTATGTCGCAAATGCAACTTCTAATCTCGCAATTGCGAAGCCAGTAACACCAGCTCACACTGTTGATACGCAATTTTTCCCTCATATATTTTTTGTAACGACTCGGCCGGTTTTTTTGAGAGTTAGAGCCTCAACCCCCTAATAATTTCTTTCCCCCATGTTTGTTTCTGCTATTAGGACTTGCCGGAGTGATTAGCTATGGAATTCGGAGAGTTTTGGGACGCATAGTCCCTAATTATGAGTTTAAGCCTTAGAAAATGGACCGTAGTCAAAACTATGTGAAGACAAATCTGGAATGCAATTTCGTCGACTCTGTTAGCTCCGTTGAGTGATTTTTGGGTTAGGAGCGCGCCCGGAATGTGTTTTCGAGGTCTGTGGTAGATTAAGGCTTGAATTGGCGAAAGTTAGATTTTCGGCAATTTCGGCCGATAGGTGAAATTTTTATATCGGGATCGGAATGGAATTTTTAGAGTGGTTGTAGGTTTGTAGTGTCATCTGTGACATGTATGTCAAATTTGAGGTCATTCGGACTACTTTTGACGTGTTTCGGCATCGTTTGTGTATTTTAGAAAAATGCCAAGTTCTTAGGCTTGATTCATGGTTAATTCTTTTTTTTGGTGGTATGTGATGTGTTTTAAAGGCTCGACTAAGTTTGAATGAGTTTATAGGACTGGTTGGTAGGTTTGGTTGAGGTCTCGGGGGCCTCGGCTGTGTTTCGGATGCTCAACGGGAAGGGAAATGGACTTAAGCAATTGTTGGTGTGTTGAACCTGTCATTTTCGCACATGCGCATGTTGGACTGGAGGTGCGGAGCCGCAGAAGCGGTTTTGTAACCGTAGATGCGGTCTAAGGCATAAGGGAAGTTGGTCGCAGATGTGGCCCAAGGACCGCAAAAGCGGAACCGCATATGCAAGTAAAGGGGCGCAGGTGCAAAATCTGGTCGTTTAATGAAATTCCGCTTATGTGGAACCGCAACCACAGAAGCGGGACCGCAAGTTCGGTGGACCCCTCCCAGAAGCGTAAATCGCTGGTCAGAAATATGAAAAATTGAGGGTTGGAGTTCATAACTTCTAAAATCGATTTGGAGTTCAGGAATAGGCGATTTGGTGAGGATTTTGAAGAGGAGATCATTGGGTAACGATTCCTAACCCTATTTCATTTGTCTTTCATCAATATATAGTAACTTCTTCAATCTAATCAAGGAATTTGAGTGGAAAAATAGGAATTTGGAGGAAAAGTTCCCCAATCGAGTTTTTGGGTTTTTGATAGGGTTTTTGGTGTCGGAATTGAATAATTTTTGGACGAGTGACCTCATGAGTGAATGGGTGCTCTAAATTGGTAACTTTTACTTGATTCAGAGGCGTGGGCCCGGGGGACTTTTTGAAGCGATTTTCCTAATTTCGCGTTTAGCTTCAAATTAATTAGTTAGATTAACTACTTGAAGTTATATTTACATTGTGCAATTGAATTGAATGATTTGGGCCATTTGGAGTCGGGTACTCGTGGCAAGAACGTGATTTCAAGTTGAGTTGAGCGGTTGAGGTAAGTGGCTTGCCTAACCCTATGTTGGGGACTTTCCCTTAGGTTGTTTTGGTAATATTTGTTGTGTGGGCGCCGTGTACGTGAGGTAACGAGTACGTACACAGGTCGTTATTGCTAAAATCCCACTTTTCCTTCTTAAATCATAAATTGTTCCTTCAACTATTAATTTGCATTAATGTGTTAAATTGTTTAGCTTAGATTAGGAAAGCATGATTACGTGTCTAATTGTCTACTTGATATTCCGTGTACCATGCTTAGCTAGATTACCGATTCCCTTACCTGTGATTAGTTAAATTGTATAAATTGACGTTATACTTATCATTTATCGTGTATCACATATTTGAATTGGGACTACGGACGTATTCCGGGAGATCCCCCAGCACTGCATATTTACTTTGGGACTATAGACGTATTCCAGGAGATCCCCTGTACGGATATTTAAATTGGGACCGCGGACGTATTCAGGGAGATCCCCCAGCACTACATATTTATTTTGGGACTACGGACGTATTCCGGGAGATCCCCCATGTACTGCATAATCATCTGGAACTACGGGACGGTATCCCGGGAGTTTCCACCTTGTGTTTACCTTGTTCTGAGTCGAGTGCTCTCTTTACTGTTAGGTTTTCGAATATTTTATTTAACTGTTTACTGTAGAAATTACTTATCTTTCATACTGTTTTAAATTTATTTTATTTAATCCAGTAGAGCTTTCACCTGACCTCATCACTACTTGACCGGGGTTAGGCTTGGCACTTACTGGGTACCAAATGTGGTGTACTCATGCCCTTTTCTGCACATATTTTTGTGTGCAGATCCAGGTACGAGCTATCATCCTCGTGGCTAGTTGTTGCTGCTCATTCTAGGAGACTGCAAGGTATTTCTGCCGCGTCCGCAGAATCCTCTGAGTCCCCTTCTATTCTATCTTATAGAGATTTCCTATGTACCTTCCAGTTTTGTTTAGAGAGTAGTGATAGAAGCTTGTGACTTTTTGTGGAAATCTGGGTCTTTGGGATTAATATTTTGTACATGTCGAGCGGCGTCGTTTATGTTATTCAGATTATGGGTTTTTTACATTTCTATATATATTTTCATTCTAGTTAAGATTATCCTCAAAAATTAGGCTTAACTAGTCGTAGAGACTAGGTGCCGTCACGACACCTTTCGGATGGTAAATTGAGTCGTGACATTTTTAAATATACATATATACCTTCAAAATAGTGCATGAGCATCATCAAGTATTTTTCCATAATTATTCATAATATTTAAAGGCTTTTAATCAATTTATTCTTGAATAAATAATTATTAATTGCATTTCAAATAATTTTATGATGATTTATCAATTAATTTTCATCATCTATATCCATATTAAGTTATAAATATTTTTTATGTATTTATCATAATTATATTTTGCATCCTTAGGCTAAAATTGCATATTTTTTGCAATAATAGCTCATATATATGCATAATTACATTATTTATACAGAAAATGACCTTTTATATTCAGTAATTATTTTAAATTATTTTCATGCACAAGTAATATTTTTGTTATTTATCTATTATTTTTATAAATTATTTACTTATTAAATAAGGTATTTAAAATATAGCCCTCTAAAACCCCAATTTCGGACCGACACTACCCAATTACCCCAGCCCAATTGCCTATACATTAGCCCAAATACACCAGCCCAAAATACCCAATACCCTTAGCCCAAGACCCATTAACCTAATCCAGTACCCGTTTAAAACACCCGACCCATAACCTTTGAATCAGGACCGTTGATCTCCAAAATCAACGGTCCACATCACCCCCACCCCCTTTTAATTAACCTACCCATCCAAACCCTAACTCATTTCACCCAACCCGTCGTCTCTACACTCTCCCACTCTCCTTCATCTGTCTCCTCTCAAAACCCTAGCGTCGTCATTCAAATCTCCCTGATTCCAACCCCAAAAATGGAACCAATATGTGATTCCTACCATATTAGTCCCACCTCCCTACTGGCTACCCATTTTTGGTATTACATAATAGCTTGCCTAAAATGGCAAGCGGATCTTGTAAGAATCGAACCAAAGTTGGTTCAAATCCTTAACCTGCTATCGTTTCTGTCTTTGTTCATCATTTTGGATGTTTGTAAGTACGAATATTTGTGTATTTCCTGTGGATTCTTACTTAACCCTAAGGTTAGGGTTTTCAGATCCTTTTATTCGAACCAAAATTGGTTCAAACCTTATTTTTAAGTGTTATTTCGTCTATATTCACTCTATTACGCATGAATCTGCCTATTTCCGTTAATTTCTTTTACTTACCCAAATTAGGGTTTCAGATCTTCTATAAATAAACCAAGTCTGTTTCGATAACCTCCTATCTATGTTCATTTTATTAAAATATATGATTCTTTGCCTTTATTTTCTATCGATTTTGTGGTTTACCTAAAATTAGGGTTCTAAATCTTTAATTGAACCAAATCTGGTTCGATTCTGGTTTTCCTTTTTTGAATAATCTCCTATCTACGTTCCTTGTATGCATTAAGTGATTCATTGCCTTATTTTTCTGTCGATTTTGTGAAAGTTTACCTAAAACTAGGGTTGAGACTTCTTACTGATTTTCTGATACTCTTTCCTTTCTCGTATGTGACTAAGACTTTCCTTATTTCTGTTCAATCTACAATGTTTCCTTTATGTCTTTACCTTATTTTTTCCTGAAACTGAGTGTTATTTTATTCTATATGATATTTTCCTTATTCTAAGTGTTACTCGCCTAATTACACGCCATTATTCCCTGTAAATTTACTGAACTCTGTATTATTTTCCCTAAAACTAGACTTCAATTGATTATGTGATTAATTTCTTTCCTTGCTTATGTGTGTTTGATTTCTTTCCTTATTTGTTCGCCTAATTAAACACTATTTAAACCTTCTCTCCTTTCCCCTTGAGACAGACGAGATCTCTCAATACTCTCACTAAAAACTCAGCATTTTACTCTGATTCTTTGCTCGTTTGTTTCTGGTCTTGGCCGGCTGAAAGCCAAGGACAATTGATTCTGGACTTAACTATTGTGGTGTACTTTCTTGCTTTTCTACCTAACCGGTAAGTCATTATCCACTTGCCATTTCATCTTTTCCTTGTCTCCACAATTTGTGTTATTCGAACAGCATATTTTGAACTTTATTTTAAGCATGATTCTGCCTTTATGATTCTGCCTTTATGCTTCTATGACTATCTTTTAGTCTTATAGTTGATATTGTTAGTCTAAGATTGGTTGTTTTGAATAATATGAATCCTCTTAAGAAAATATGCATAACATGTCTCCTACATGTTGTTCTGAACATATTCTGAATTTGGGTATCTTCATGATGCCCTTCCTGAGCCGAGGATCTATTAGAAACGACCTTTCTACCTGTATTAGGTAGGGGTAAGGTCTGCGTAAAGACTACCCTCCCCAAACCCCACATGTTGGGATCAAATTGGGTTTGTTGTTGTTGTTGGGTATCTTCAAGATAATTAGTCTTAAACCTTTGGAACTTGTATTGTTACTAGGCTTCTTGTTATGTCGTTTATATGCTTTTGTGATGGCCCAAATGGTCATCCTAAGTAATTCCAGCTAAATCTGTGTTTCGAGGCCCAGAAAGCCTCCGTTAATCTCACCTCGATATGCGTGCGCAGCCCGGGCATGTAGCCGGGAAGCTTCTATGTGAAAATTTGATAAAAAAGGAATTTTTGAATTGAATAATTGAATAAAGTTGACTATGGTCAACATTTTTGCAAACGGACCCGGACCCGTGAATTGACGGTTCCGGAGGGTCTGTAGGAAAATATGGGACTTGGGCGTATGCCCGGAATCGAATTTCGAGGTCCCAAGCCCGAGAAATGAATTTTTAAAGAAAATTATTTTCTGAAAATAATAAAGGATTTTGGAAATGAATAATTATGTAAAACCGTTTTACCGGGCCCGAATTATGGTTTCGGAGTCCGAAACAGGTTTATTATATGTTATGTGACTTATCTAGGAAATTTGGTGTAAAACGAACTCGAAATGACGGGTTTCGGATAAAAATCGGAATAATTAAGCCTTATGAAGTTTTAAGAAATTTCTATGAGTTTTGAGGTTTCGTTTATTTTGTTGATATTTTGATGATTTAAAAGCTTGAATAAGTCTGTAGGATGTTTTGGGAGTCGTGGGTGTTTTTGGTTTTGAGACCCGAGGGCTCGGGTGAGTTTCGGGTAGCTAACGGGATGTGAAATGCATGAAAAATCTGGTGTTCTTAGCCTGTTTCTGATGTCTGGTGCAATACCCTTCGCGACCGCGGCCAAGGGCTCGCGAACGCGAAGGGTAATTAGTGGGAAAACTTGGGTTTTGTTCTACGCGAATGCACGGGTACGGTCGCGAACGTGGAGCTATGGGGGCACTGCTCTACACGAATGTGATGCCCCTCTCGCGAACGCGTAGTGTTATAGGGTGGGGTCAGGTAGGTTTGTTCTTCGTGAACGCAGGCAGAGGCTCGCGAACGCGGAAGGTTAGGGAGTCAGACCTTCGCGAACGCGGCCCTGGCTCCGCGAACGCATAGGTCCCAGCAGCTAACCCTTCGCGAACGCGGCCAAGGGCCCGCGAACGCGAAGGGTAATTTTGCCCAGTTATTAAAAATACCCCAAAAACAGAATACCATACGGGAATATCACATTTTCAGCCTTCTTCTTCCCCTCCCACCCCCATTGACGATTTCCCTCCATAAACACTTGGGTAAGTGATTCTAACACCAATTTCTTCCACTTTTCTTCCATAATCACTAGAATCTAGGCCTAAAATCCTAAAATCAAAGTAGAAATTAGGGGTTTTGGGTAGAGTTAGGTTTTTGGGAAATTTGGGTGATTCAACCTCAATTTGGGGTCGAATCTTGAAACAAATTATATATTTTAACTCGTGGGGTTATGGGTGATTGGGTTTTGGTACGAACCTCGAGTTTGGACCAAGCGGGCCCGGGGTCGAATTTCGGTAATTTTGAAAGAATGCTAGAAATTGAATATCTAGGCTATGGGATTGTGTTATTGAGTTTTTATTGATATTATTGAATTAATTATGCCTAGATATCGTTGTTTCGGAGTCGGATTATAAAGGAAAGACGGTCTTAGAGGGTTGATTGCTATACTTTGGACCGAGGTAAGTGTCTTGCCTAACTTTGGTGAGGGAATAGGTATTATTTGCTATGTGCTAAGTGATTATCATGTTCATTGCATAGGTGAGGTGACGAGTACCTATGCAATGTGTGTCAAGCATGCCCGTGAGTCTATTTTGATAGAAATTGCAGTATTTCTCCCATGTTTAGCATATTATGAGATTGTGTCTACTTGGTAACTCATT
>ML256409.1:100493-154467 GCA_005239495.1 Nicotiana undulata | reverse complement strand
TGAGACCCTTGCCGGGCATTTATTGAGTTATTAATTGATGTTTTCCCCTTGCCGGGTGTTTTGAACTGTCAATTTCCACTATGATGTACTCCTTGCAATTATTCTGTTATTGTTTGGTGAGGAAGAGTGTAAAGCACGAAGAGTGATGTTGTGCCATGATATCTGATTACATTGCATCATGAGGAAGAGTGTAAAGCACTAAAGGTGATGTCGTGCCATGATTCATATTGATTATAAGCACGAAGGTTAATGTCGTGCCATGACTTTTATTGATTATAAGCACGAAGGTTAATGTCGTGCCATGATACATTGTACATTGCATTGTGAGGAAGAGAGTAAAAGCACGAAGGGTGATTCCATGCCATGATATTTGATTACATTGCATAATGAGGAAGAGTGTAAAGCATGAAGGGTGATGTCGTGCCATGNCCTCCCTTGTTTACTTCTATCTGTCAATTTGACTGCTTCATTTCACTTGTTCCCCTTTACTGCTCCCGTATCCCTTACTTGTCTACTTATTTCTTGCCTTATATTATCTATGTTACCTGCTGTAGAATAGGACAGGTTATCGTTATTGTCAAGTCTAGCCTCGTCACTACTTCGGCCGAGGTTAGGCTCGGCACTTACTCAGTACATGGGGTCGGTTGTACTGATGATATACTGCACTTCTTAATGTTGTGCAGACCCCGCATCCGGACCCAATGGACCGCATTGATGGAGTCACCTTCAGTCCACCCAGAGATTCAAGGTATACCGCTAGCGTTCGTGGGCCTTGGTGTCTCTCCTGCATTTGGATTCCTTATTGTCTTACTTTTTCTCCTAGTTCCAAGACAATTATATATTTCTTTTCAGACTCTTTAGCACTCAGTTTAGATAGTCCGTGAGGTTATGACACCCCGGTTTTGGGATTATGCAATGTTGTTATCTTTACTATGTCATTACGCATTTTCAGAGTATGGTTACATTTTCGCTGTTAAAGTAATGAAGTATGTTGGTTATTTCAATAAAGATTTGAAGGGTATTAAATTTTACTAATGTTGGATTGATTTAAAAATATTAATGTGTAGTATACGTTGGCTTGTCTAGCAGGTTCAACGTTAGACGCAGTCACGGTCTGAAAGGTGGGATTTCGGGTCGTGACAGCTTTCTAACATGTTTTGAATTCATATGGGTTCTGACTGCTTGGTTCTCTATGATTTAGTAAGGCTTCCCTAAATGCTAGCATGAACACCTATCTTAACTAGACTTTTTCCAGATTTCAACTTATCTGAATTGTGTGTTTGAGCATGAACCTTTCTTGTTTTCTTAATGCAATTCTACCTACAAGTTCTATGTTCTAAACTTTGTTTTCTTCTGAAAATAAAATTGTTTTAAATCTGTCTCTACCTCCTTTTATATGTTGTTACTCTTTTAAAAACTTCCACTCTTAATCCATTAGGTTCTATCCTCCACCACCCCAGTGTGACACTGCTCAGGGTCCATGTGACACTCCTGTGAACTCTGACACACTGGGAACTGGTTCCTAATCTCTTTTGAATCATTTCTGTGAATGTGGTTCTGGTGTGAGCATTGCCTTGGGTCCCTGAGGCTCTTGAGAACTTTGACACACTGGAAACCTGGTTCTATATGTGTTATGGGGTGAGTCACTCACCACTGGCTATGTTGTATATGTGGAATAAGCCTCAAGGTGGAAATGGTTTGAAGGCCTGGTTGCCCAGGTGTATTTGGGCCTAATGAAGGCTCTCTATAGTACTATGTAATTCATTCATTACTCTGGTCTGTAATAATTATTGTAACAAACAGATTCTGGGTGTTTAGTAAAAAACTGGGAAGGGTCCTTTATTTTCTTGATAATTCAGGTAGAAATCCTGCCTATAGGATCTCATGTATGCTGTTAAATTCTGCTCATTTTGTCAAACTGTATAAGTTCTACGTTGTATTTAGAAATCCTGCCTATAGGATTTTCATTAGCAATGATGATTCTTCTTAGTCGTGCAAGTGTTATATTGTGTGCGCACATTAGAAATCCTGCCTATAGGATTGTCAGTAGCAATGATTATTCTTCTTAGTCGTGCAAGGGTTATATTGTGTGCGCACATTAGAAATCCTGCCTATAGGATTAATATTACAACTTTGTTAGAAATCCTGCCTATAGGATGCGTTAATTTGTCCAATAAATATGTGTTAGCAATCATGCCTATAGGACCCCAATGTTTGATTCAATTGTTTTTGGCAATATGTACCATTTCTGCCCATGTACTACTTAATAGATATCATGCATATAAGGTTAAATTAATTCAGTAATAGATATCATGCCTATAGGATAAAAATCAGTTTCAAACCTAGAGATCATGCTTAGAGGATTTAAGTCAGTCAGAAATTAGAAAGCATGCCTATAGGATTAAAGGAAAATACAAGGCTATGAAACATGTCTATATAAAGCTAAAATCATTTTGCACTTAGGAATCATGCTTATAGGATAACAATCACCACGCTCGTAGAAGTCATGCCTATAGGATACTACTAATTGGTTCTGAACACAATCGCCACTATCAATCACTTAGACTATATGCCTATAGGACTTAATAACAATTCTGGATTCGAAACTGTGATTCATTACTATGTGAAGTGCCCAGATGATATTCATTAAAATCAGTAGGCAAACAACAGGTCTTAACACTCGCCTTAATGAAACTGCTTTTATATATCACTGCTCTCCCATTTCTCACATAGATATCCTGCATATAGGACTTTAAGATTAATAAATCATGTCAATCAATTGCGTGCATTTGTTGTTTTATGTGTGGAGGTCAATTATGAGCCCATATCTGCTTTCTTATTTGAAAGTCCTAATTGTTTTGCTTGTCGCCTAGTCTTTTACATTTTTTGAGCAACCTAGGTTTAGTCTAGAGCTATCCCAAATAGAGGTCATAATACCTCCAGGGCCATAGGTAAGGGACGGGTAGTGCACGCATAGGAAACGAACAAGGATCAATTAGAGCGCTTTAGGTAACAACTTAAAGATAGTAATCCGGTAGCAGGAGATGATAGTATGTGCTCGCTAAATACTATAAGTAACACCCCGGCTTGAGGGAGTTACAAAGTATTGTACAGGGTGATCCTTTAGGCTAAAAAACTTAGGAGCCCCATTCCATTTTAAAAAATCATTTATTTTTATTTATCAAAATTGCTTCCTTAGACTAATTCGCTTAATTCAAGTTCGGCCGAGACCCACCGTTGTGGACCTCGAGGGGTGCCTAACACCTTCCGCTCAAGGTAATTTGAGCCCTTACCTGATCTCTGGTGATGCAAACTGGTAATAACATGAGTTATCTGCTCTAGGTGCCCTAACGCACCTTAATCCGTTAGGTGGCGACTCTAAACCAATTCCTTTTCCTTACCCTCTCAAAAGGAGTTTTCCAAAATGTCAAAACCCCATTTCGCAAGAAAAAGGGAGCGTGACACTGTCACGACCCAAATTCTCAGCCCTCTGGATCGTGATGGCGCCTAACACCACATTTGCTAGGCAAGCCAATGTTAGAACTTAACTAACCTTTTCTTTTACAAGTTTACTTAAACATAATAAAAAAATTAAAAATGAATACTGAATCTAACATTTCCCAATAAATAACTTCATGAATAATAACTGAATGAATAAACCGAACAACAAACTAAATATATAACTACCCAAGGTCTGGTGTCACAATTCACGAACTACTAAGAATACTGCAAATAATTGGGCTAAAGAAATATGTATTTGTTTTGAAAGAAGTAAAACAACAATCTAAATATTAAGGGAAGACTCCAGAAATCTGCAGACGCCAGCAGATCTACCTCGTGTCTCCGTGTAAATGCTCAACTATGCTCAAAGAATCAGCTCTGACCGGAACCTGAATCTGCACAAGGAGTGTAGAGTGTAGTATCATTACAACCGACCCCATGTACTAAGTAAGTGTCGAGCCTAACCTCGGCGAAGTAGTGACGAGGCTAGGACAAGACACCACATAAGAACCTGGACACATATAATCATGCTAGCAGATATAACAGCAAGTAAAGAATTTACAATTAACAACATATAGGAAGGGGTCATGTTGTGGAGAATCTCATCATAAGTATTGAAACAACAAAAAGACAGATATAAACAATGATAACCCAACTAAGTTGAGCAATTACGGTAGAAAGGAAATCTGTACGGCATCACCCTTCGTACTTTTACTCTCAGCCTCACCAAACAATAAATAGAATGCACGGCATCACTCTTCGTGCTTTTACTCTCATCCTCGCCATATAATGAATATGAATGAACGACATAACCCTCTGTGCTTTTAATCTCTTCCTCACAATATAGATAATTCAGGCACGGCATCGCCCTTCGTGCTTTACACTCTTCCTCACAATATAATATAAGTGAACCGTGCACGACATCACCCTTCGTGCTTTACACTCTTCCTCACCAATCACAGAATCATTAACAACATACAAAGAGGGATTTCACAGGAAATCAATATTTCATCATAGTTTCTATCATCATTTACCATTTCAATATCGACTCAGTATTCACAATATTATCCATCTTGGTGGGAACGGACACTAACCTTCCAACATTTCAATAACAACAATAATCATAAGTAATAGGCTTTACAACAACCAAAATAACAAGAATTAACTTTCACTCGCATGTTATGACCTGACCACAACGTATAAGTACTCATCACCTTACCTATACATTGGATTTAGCAACAAAACTGGTAATAAGTAGTCACACAATACCTATTCCCTCAAGCTAAGGTTAGACACAACACATACCTCGAATTCGCAGGTCACTCACTGCTCAAGCACTGCTTTTCCTTTAGAGTTGGCCTTCAACTCACTCGTATCTAATCATAATTGGTTTAACATCATTAATTAGTGCTAAAGGTGCTATCTTTAATGAAAAATCATGGTTTTTCTAAGTTTTCCCAACAACATATGAAAATCGACCTCGAGCCCGCTTGGTCTAAACTCGAGGTTCGGACCAAAACCTGTTTACCCATTCTATCACGACCCAAACCCCATAAGGTCGTGATGGCGTCGGACACCACTGTCAGGAAAGCCAATCATTAAATAGTTGAATTAAATTCATGTTTTAACATTTTCGAAATCGTTACCTTTCACTTACAGCCCAATGAGAGGATAAAAATTTATTAAATAAATACGACAGGTAAACAATTCAATTTATTAAAGTAAATCCCAAATACGTCCCAGAACCCGGTGACACAAGTACATGAGCAATTTCTAAGAATTTTACAAATACGACAAAGCTTGTCCGAAATACCATTGGACAAGGAATTTAAAATAAAAATAAATACAATACGAGGGAGACTCTGTCGGCTGCGGATCGCCTCCGGATAATGCAGTTCACCTAAATCTCCAGTGCTGGCCACATTGCTGTGAAAGTACCTGTGCAATAAAAATGCACAGCAAGTGTAGCATGAGTACGAAAACAACGTGTACTCAGTAAGTATCCCGCCTAACCTCAGAGGTAGTGACGAGAGGTCGAATTTGACACTTGCTATAAGTCAGTTTAGTATAATCAAGTGAGATTCTAAGCATGAGTATCATAGGCAAATTTAATAATAATGAGGTGTCATGACCCAAAACCTATGGGTTGTGATGGCGCCGGACACACTGTCAGGCAAGCCAATCCCTTAATCAGTTGAAATACCTTCATGTTTAACAATTTCAAAATCGTTGCATTTATTGCATTTCATAATCAAATAAGTAACCTTTTTTAAATTAAACACGACAAAAAATTTATTTAATTCAATAAAACAAGACTCACACATCCCCAGAATCTGGTGACACAAGTACATGATCAATTTCTAAGAATTTATACAATTATACAACTCTTGTCCGAGAAATAAATGGGACAAAGGCAATATATATAAAATGTAAGTACATAGAAGGGAGACTCCGGCAGCTGTGGAATGCTTCTGGATGAATGCAGCCCGTATAAGTCTTCCAAGTCAATCATTGTACTATAAAGGTACCTGTGCAACAAAATGCACAGAAAGTGTAGTATGAGTACATATACATATATGTACCCAGTCAGTATCCCGTCTAATCTCGAAGAAGTAGTGACGAGAGGTCGACTCGATACTCACTAATGTCCAACAGTAATAAAGTAAGCAGGATGTAAGGAAAACTGTAGGCAAGTGAACAGATAATCAAGTACATCAATATCCGGCATCAAATAACAATCTCAAATCAAACAAGTTTGGTATCCGTCGTGGCGTACGACCCGCTCCCATATGGTACTCAATCTCGTCGTGGCGTACGGCCTGATCCCACCCTCCTAGTCTCAATATCGCCATGGCGTACAGCCCGATCCCACCCTGGTAGTCTCAATCTCGACATGGCGTACAGCCCGATCCCACCCTGGTAGTCTCAATCTCGCCGTGGCGTACGACCCGATCCCACCCTGGTAGTCTCAATCTCGCCGTGGCGTACGACCCGATCCCACCCTGGTAGTCTCAATCTCATCGTGGCGTACGACCTGATCCCACCCTGGTAGTCTCAATCTCGCCGTGGCGTACGGACCGATCCCACCTTGGTAGTCTCAATCTCGCCGTGGCGTACGGCCCGATCCCACCCTAGTAGTCTCAATCTCGTCGTGGCGTACGACCCGATCCCACCCTTGTAGTCTCAATCTCGTCGTGGTGTACGGTCCGATACCATAATATAATCAATCATCATTCTTCCGTGGCGTACGGCCCGATCCCATAATATAATCAATCATCAATCTGTCGTGGCGTACAGCCCGATCCAATAATATAATCAATCATCAATCTGCCGTGGCGTACGGCCCGATCCCATAATATAATCAATCATAAATTTGCCATGGCGTACGGCCCGATTCCATAATATAATCAATCATCAATCTGCCGTGGCGTACGACCCGATCCCATCCCATGATTCTCTTATCACTCTTGAGTCAAGCCAAGCATCACAACGTTCAAGACAACAATACCAATCACACAAGTATACAAGTAATATCTATGCTATAACAGGGAAAAACAATGAACATGATGTGTCCTAACTACCCGGACGAAGCAGTAATAGCCACTACGTACGGACTCTCGTCACTCGGTGCGTACGTATCCCCCAAACAAGATCACATAGCAAATAAGGTTACCTAGAGGGACAATTTCCCTCTTAGGAGGTTAGAAAGGAGACTCACCTCGATAAAAGCACACCTCGCACCAAGGACCGGATCAAAAGATGCCCCCGAAACTCTGAAACTACTCTTGACGGTTCACAACTAGCCAACCATAGCATAATTGAATCAATTTAAGGTTCAAGAAGGAGAATTAGCAAGAATTCCTAAAATTCAACATTCTTGGCGATTCTTGTAATTTCGACCCCGGGCCCACGCTTTCGGATTTTGAAAATTCTTGAAGGATTAAATTACCCGAAGCCTAAGGATAGGAATTACATAATTTATTTAGGAATTTATGGCTAAAAATGAAATTTCACCATTTTCCCAAAACCCCACATTTTCTATCAATTCTTATGAATTTTAAGATGATTGGAAGAGAATTTTATTTGAATTTGATGTTAAAAGTCATGAAAACGGACTAGAGCTCACTTACCTTGATGAATTTGAACTTGGGCAGCCCTTTCCCTAGCTTGGAGGAGCTCTAATGGAGGTTGGGAGTTGAGGAATGAAGAAGAAACCCGAAATTGGACATTTAAATACTGCCCAGGAAAACCTTCACTGCGATCGCGGCATCAGGCCTGCGATCGCGGAGAACAAATGACCCTGGGCCCCAGGAAGCACTATGCGATCGCATAGATGGGGCATGCGATCGCAGAGGGTAGGGAGGTGGGCTTATGCGATCGCAGGAGTGAGGTCTGTGACCGAAGAGAGGAATAGGCAGTAGGGGGGAGCGGGGTAGGTAGGTGACATGTGCGATCGCAGGGGTGAGTCTGTGTTCGCAGAGAGTTGGGAAGGGGACCTTATGCGATCGCGGAGTGATGTCTGCGATCGCAGAGAACATTGGATGGCCCAGCATAATTACTTCTCTGCGATCGCATCCCTGGTTCCGCGATCGCAGAGAAGGAAACCAGACAGAAAAATTTCTGGTTTTTCCAACTTAGCTCCCGGGGGTCTAAAACACCCCCGAGCCCCTCGGGACCCCGTCCAAAAGCACCGGCAAGTCTGTATTCATGATACGGGCTCACTCGAACTTCCGGAACATGAAAAACAACAACGGAACTCAAAATTCAACCCAAAACCAATTTAATCAAACTTCAGAACTTTGAAATTCTAGAATTCATTACATTGCGCTGAACGGGTCTATACTACTCGGAATGACCCCAAATTTTGTAGACAAGTCACAAATGACTATACGGAACTATTGCCGGTCCTGGAATTCCATTCGAACCCTGATAGCATGAAGTCCCGTTCCAGGCCAAATTCTAAACTTCAGGAAATCCTGATTTCCATTTCAGGCACCGAAACGCTCTCAGGTCATCAGAAACCCAAGCCGAACATACGCCCAAGTCCGAAATCATCATACGGAGCTACTGGAACCTTCGGATCCTGATTCCGAGGTTGTTTACTCAAAATCCCAGCCTTGCTCGATTTCTTCAACTTAAGACTTCTGAAATGAGAATTTTCCTTTAAATTCAACTCCGATCTCCCTGAATTTCAATTCCGACCATATGTACAAGTCAATATACCTTAAATGAAGTTGTTCGTGACTCCCAACTGCTGAACAACGTGCTGGGCCTCAAAATGACCGGTTGGGTCGTTACATCAGGGATAAGAAATATCAACTTCTTTCACATTTTACACATTAAATCTTCGTCATTTCAGATGGCAATTTAAAACTTCTTAAGCCAATAAACAGTAATAATTACAGGAAATACGCAGCAATTATCATGCGCAAGAAAATGGCGAGGGTCGAACGGCGCGGACCAACAATTATAAACTGTGCTCTGCCGAGGGTCGGACGGCTCGAACCATAGATGCAACTATCTGCCCCACTCGCGAATCGATCATGCGACGCGGTTATACATAAATACAGGGTTTATCCTGCTCCCGAATCATACGTGCGACTCAGGCACCCATAGCTACACATATTCACACCAATAACCCACATTTTTATCAGGAAAATTAGCTATTCAATGAGGTGATAGAATTCTCCTTTTAATGAACATGAAAATAATATTTAAATTATTTTCGGAAATTCATTTGACCAGTTTGATAAGGTTATAAATATTACCAATTTATTCGGAATACAATTATACCAGAAAGAATCCATTCTCCTCTCGATTGATTAAGAAAACTAAACTCCAGCCTTCTCAAGAATTTAATTACTAATTGACAGCATCACATGACATTTTATTGACAAGTCGCAAGTATAACAAGTAAGAAGGCTAGTGGGTCCTAGACTACCCGGACATAGCATATTAGTAGCTACGCACGGACTCCCGTCACCTCGTGCGTACGTAGCCCCCGCAAATAATAGCATGTATTCGTTTAGTTCACCGATGGGGACAATTCCCCCTCACAAAGTTAGAAGGAGACTTACCTCGCTCCGAAATTCCGTAACCGACTTCCAAGCCCTTCCGACGACTCCAGTTGATGCACAACACCCCAAAACTATCCAAATAACAGAAAATCAATGAAAATACACTCTAATACTTGTTAACAATTCAAATTATGTAAACTCCCCTCTGCGCTCAAGGAATTGACCAAAATGCCCTCGGGCCCACGTGCCCAGATTCTGAAATTTCTCGAAGATAAACTCTCCCCATAGTCTTACTAGCTCAAATATATGATTTACTCTAATTTCCATGCTCAAATTCGTGGTAAAAATCCAAAATACCAATCTCTAGGTTTTCCTCCAAATTCCATATTTTTATACTAATTTCCATGTCTAATTCCATGTAAGATCACATATTTAACTTAGGAATGGGAAGGAAGCACTTACCTAGTGATGCTTGATGAAAATCCCCTCTTGAAGCTCCTCAAAATCGCCCACACCAAATGAAATAATGAAGAAATGGCCAAAAATCCCGTTTAAACACAACAGTGCCCAGGCGATCCTCCTATGCGATCGCATAAAGGCCACCGCGATCGCATAGGCCAAACTATCCTGCCCCAATTCTTTGCACTATGCGATCGCACTCTACACCTCCACGATCGCACAGGCCATTCCAAACTGCCTCCCATTTTCCTCCTTCGCGATCGTAGGCTTCACACTGTGTTCGGACAAGCCAGCCCCCATGTCTTCTTTGCGATCGCACACCAACTCCTGCGATCGCATAAGCTAAAATTTCGCCCTTCAATTTTTTTCTTCTTCGCGGTCGCATAACCAGGGCTGCGATCGCAATGAACCCCCACAACACCAGAAACAGCAGTAGCAAACATGAAGGAAATGATCCGAATTAATCCCAAAACACACTCGGGGGCCCCTGGAACCCCGTCCAATCACACGACTCAGCCCCATAACATCCCACGGACATGCTCGAGGCCTCAAATCACATCAAACAACACTGAAATCACGAATCGCACTCAAATTCAACTTTATGAACTTTGAAATTTCAAACTTCCACATCCGGTGCCGAAACCTATCAAATCACGTCCGATTGACCCCAAATTTTGCACATAAGTCATATTCGACACTACGGACCTGCTCCAACTTCCGGAATCGCATTCCGATCCCGATATCAAATTTTCCACTTCCGATTAGATTTCTCAAAAACCTTCAAATTTCTATCTTTAGCCAAATGATTTCAAAATAACCTACGGACATCCTAATTCACTTCCGATCGCGCTCCCAACTCCAGAATCACCATACGAAGCTATTCACAGTCTCGTAATCCCAAACGGAAATCAATATCACCGAAATGCGTTTCAAGCCAAACTTAGAAAATTTCTTCAAAAATGCTGACTTCCACAATATACGCTGAAACGCTCCTGGGTTATCCAAAGACGATTCGGACTTACGCCCAAGTCTGAAATCATCATACGAACCTGCAGGAACCTTCAGATCCTGATTTCGAGGTCGTTTACTCCAAGTTCCAGTCTTAGTCGATTCTTCCAACTTAAGGCTTCTAAAATGAGAATTTTCTTTCCAATTTGACTCTGAACTTCCCGAAATTCAACTCCGACCACGCCTACGAGTCATAATACCTGAAACAAAGTTTCTCATTACCTCAAACTGCTGAATGATGCGCTAGAGCTCAAAACGATCGGTCGGGTCGTTACATTCTCTCTCACTTAAACATACGTTCGTACTGGAACGTGCCAAGAACTGCTCTGGGGTTATCTGAAATCATTGTTTAACACCTCGTGCACCTGCCCGTGCTACCACAACCCAGTTGAGCACATTAGCTTGATCAAATCTGAAGATATCCCCTTTTATCCATACAATAAGCTCAGAACCCAGTTCCAACACCTGAAATTCTTTGCCAGGCCTGTTTCCAATATATAAACATCGTATAACCTACCACACGAGGTACCAAAACATGACTGCGTACCTTTGCTGAGTTAGCATCATGCACCGCATAATTCACCATCTAACCACAATGACATTCTCTGAACCTTAATAGCCAAAATTCCATGAATCTGATGCTCCCAATGCATCTGTTGATATACATATACTTCCTGCTATAATGCTGACGATACCACCACAACGGAGGAGATGTGTAGAATTTTCTGACCAGTTGCAGAGTTAACCAAGCATTGAATCCTTCCCCTTGACTAAAATTATCATCTCATTACGAACCAAATAATGGTAATTGTCCTGTAATATACTCCACATAATATTATCACACTGATCCCTGATCCATAAATCTCGTCTCACCTAGTATGAACTGCTCAGTCAACAAATCATTCCCAACATGACCATCAGTCTCAGACGATGCCACAATGCGCCAATAGGCCACAACTCGAACATGATACGTAAGGAAATGACTCAGGAAGGGACTACTTGACTCACGCAACTAATAGGAACTTTCCTCAGAAAATAGGGAGTAAAACACAAGAAAAAATGATTATAGGAACCTCAACATCCCACTGATGCGGCGTGCAACCTGATTCGAATAACATACCCGTGGCGGCGTGCCACCCGATCCCATCAAGAAACTCACGTAAGGAGATACACACGGAGATCGATTGCTCATTATTACAAATTACTGAATATCGGTCACAAGCACGCTAAGTGCATAATACCATCCTGGGGAGACTGATAGAGGCATATGCTACAAAACTTAAGCACAACTGAGGTGCGATATATATACTCTGATCTCAAGAGCTCTCCTGCTCACATAACATCATCACTACGCAGAAGTTTAGCACATAGGAATTTACCAAGCCGTTCATAACTCACACGGCATAATCATAATACTACATGAATTGGACGAAAACGGAACAACATCTGATTTTCCAACACCCCTTCTTTGAGGAGCGTTATACTGAAATGAACACAGATGACTCGCATGAAGCCCACAATCTTGTTTAAATCCATTCACACACTTCAAGCCGATTCTGCTCGCACTGAACTAGGCTATATACACCACTTTTCTCATAACACCCAAAAGCAACCGTCATAGCCGGGACAAACACCCCACAATCCACAACCAACTGAACCGAACGCCTTCCAGGCATAAATTCTCAAATAAGCAATGTTGCACTTCCTTATACTTGGTCTAAATCTTCAATCAATCAGGTGACTACATGTCACACTTATATAATCTTCCCATGGTCACGCTCCCACGACCTTCCACACCAGGTAACAAGTTTGCACGTCCATACCACCAACCATGCTAACGCTGTAAAACAAATCGAGAACCCATAACCAGGATACAAAGCCTCTTTCACCGAAACACCGATCTCAGGTGACACTGAAGACAACACCAGTTTCCTTTCTCATCTGAGCTCATGACAACCTTGTTAACACCGAACCGCAATATCGATTCTTACTCCCAATTACATACTGTTTACTACACCTAACATGCCAACATGGGATTGCGCAAGAATTTCATCATGACTCCTGAACCACTAATAGGGGGAACACTTTATCATATAGAAACCTTTTTACTTACCTCAATTCAAGAGGACCATGACAACACCCGAGTGAACTCTCATAATCGCAAAACAGGCAAATCCTCAAGGAATAGTCTATACCACCATAATCCTTCCGGGATCCGCCTACACCTGACAAGCCATAATACTTGAATGCTTCAAAATAAAATCTATTACGGAGGCTGACAAGCCTCGCACACACCGGCACAAACCACATGCATAATTTAATCACACTGACGAAACTGATCACTGCCGTACACGTGCCAATTCAACCACGGCTAACCAATCTACCTTCTTTTAATTATCCTTAATTACCTCAGAAATAATAGTAACTCCATTCATCATATAACGAACTCAATCCTCGCTCATCCCGAGTGGCCTTGATTCACGAGACCATGTTGTCTCAATCACACAACCGTCTCATACCCTCCTTGTGCGCATTCACCACTCCAACTAATATACCCCTCCTGCTACTCCTTCTCCACATATGGAGTTCATTTTCTCTCCTTCCTCTGATACTATTCTGCATGCTGAAAATAGCATAGAACACCCCACCCATTTTCACTTTCTCAGAAATTACGCTGCAAAAGCTCGATTCTTAATCATATTGCTTCCTGAAACCCTTAAACACCGCATTATTAGCCTTTGAATTCATTAGGACGCTATCAAGAGTCACCCACTCTGACTGGCCCCGAATACAATCAACTCCAAGGCTCTTCTAGCACATACACACCTTCTTAATGAAGCATGTGACTGAGTCACTACCCTTACAACTCGCCTATGCCTTAAGCATAAATTCTGAATCTCCCAAAACCTAACCCTGGTCCAATGGGACCAACTTTTGCACATATTTATCAACTCACATGCTCAATTACCACTTTACTCCTTTCCCCTTAGCTGCAATAACTTGCCAATACGATGATAATTCGTAACCCTATGAAAAGATAATCCTGCAGCCCAATTGCAGGCGGTGGGACTCTCCCACCTAGCCTGAAGCTACTCTTTACACCACTCTGGACCCCACCGAATTTCTTTCTTCATTGCTGACATGTCCTTGCTCAATCAACCCGCCAAATTCTTCTAAATTCTCCTGTTAGCACATCCTGAATACTCAAATTCCCTAGCATAATTCACATATTCGGCCTCCTACCGAATAGCCACTAGAATTCCTTGCTAAAACTTGCCAACCACACAACCGCTAACCTACTCACAGGAGATAACCCACCTGTGGAAATTACCAACTGACACCTTCCAACGACGTTATACTGCACAATATCTACGACATCAATACTCCATCCCACACCCTCCTTCATTTACCACTTTATCTGATACATAGTATGTCCGCTCCTCATGGACATCTATTAAATGCGCGACAATATCTTCGAATTCACCGCCACATTGCATCCTTCTTCATTCCTGATAACTCATCTCTATTGTATCCAACCTTCCGCCGAAATAACCCACATTTCAACTTAAGCTCGTGGACCCAATCACCGTCCACTAAAACTCTCAAATCATTCAAAACTTTTCCTCAAGATAGGCATTTGTCTTACCGCTAAACTCATATGCTACGCCGCCACTCTCCCACTTTGGTTAAACTCATTCCTTTTAGCACTACCTGACTTCCTTTTCTTATGTTTGGCCCTTTAGAAATTTAGCCGCCGCCTGACACCTCTCACATGTCTTCCTTCATCTTAGGCTGCCTAATTGTTGCCTTAATTCAATATCATTCTCTGCAGCTCTTAAACTAGTAGATCACCACGACTTCAAACTCTCCGAAAATCGTCTTTCTCGAGCTGCCTTCATTATATATACTTATCCATTACTGAACCACCGCACCTCACGGTCTCTGATAGCCGCTTCTTCAATACTTCTTCACCATACTCTGACCCCATGCCACCGAAGAAACCATAGTACCGACAAACCTTAACACATTCCATTCGATCAATGACCACGATATCACACCACAGGGGAATATTCTACCTCACTTGAAAACACCAAATCTTACTACTTTATCCCCCATACTTGAACATTCATAGTCCAATTGCCTTTCCTCTACCGGAACTAAAATACTGAAATCTCAAAATTACACTCTAAGAAGACCTCCCTTCAAGTCACTCATTACCCCGACATATGGGAAAGCATCCTACCATCACACCCACACCGCGTGATAACCAATCATAAGCATCATCACTACCTGAGCATAGCCTCAAGGCTCTCAGAAACAAAGCTACTAAGCTGAAACAACATATTATCCTTCTGCAAGTCAACAACAACACCCCCAACCAATTACACATGGAAAACATCACGCACCATATCCGTAGTACCATTTCAATTCCTCAAGTTCCTTATTTATAGCGAGCGCTTCGCGATGCGTATGATTGAGTAAGAAGAAATGCATGCATAAGCCTCAAAGGAAATCAAATCGCACGATGAGAAATCAAGNCATAGGCATAAGCCTTAAAGGAATCAAATCGCACGATAAGGAATCAAGAAGGGAAGTGCTCCTAACAGCCCTATAGCCTCTCGAAGATAAGTACAGATGTCTCTGTACCGATCCGCAAGACTCTACTAGACTTGCTCATGACTCGTGAAACCTAAGGGAACCTAGATCTCTGATTCCATGTTGTCACGACCCAAAACCCATAAGGTCGTGATGGCGCCGGACACCACTGTCAGGCAAGCCAATCATTAAATAGTTGAATTAAATTCCGGTTCTAACATTTTCGAAATCGTTACCTTTCACTTACAGCCCAATGAGCGGATGAAAATTTATTAAATAAATACGACAGGTAAACAATTCAATTTATTAAAGTAAATCCCAAACACGTCCCAGAACCCGGTGACACAAGTACATGAGCAATTTCTAAGAATTTTACAAATACGACAGATCTTGTCCGAAATACCAATGGATAAGGAATTTAAAATAAAAATAAATACAATACGAGGAAGACTCAGTCGGCTGCGGGTCGCCTCCGGATAATGCAGCTCACCTAAGTCTCCAGTGCTGGCCACATCGTTGTAAAAGTACTTGTGCAATAAAAATGCACAGCAAGTGTAGCATGAGTACAAAAACAGCGTGTACTCAGTAAGTATCCCGCCTAACCTGAAAGAGGTAGTGAGGAGAGGTCGAATTTGACACTTGCTATAATTCAGTTTAGTATAATCAAGTGAGATGCTAAGCAAGAGTATCATAGGAAAATTTAATAATAATCAGGGATAAGAAATATCAACTTCTTTCACATTTAACACATTAAATATTCGTCATTTCAGTTGGAAATTTAAAAAAAATTAAGTCAATAAACAGTAATAATTACAGAAAATACGCAGCAATTATCATGCGCAAGAAAATGTCGAGGTTCGAACGGCGCATACCAACAATAATAAATTGTGCACTGCCGAGGGTCGAATGGCTCGAACCATAGATGCATCTATCTGCCCCGCTCGCGAATCGATCATGCGACGCGGTTATACATAAATATAGAGTTTATCCTGCTTGCGAATCATACGTGCGACTCAGGCACCCATAGCTACACATATTCACACCAATAACCCACATTTTTATAAGGAAAATTAGCTATTCAATGAGGTGATAGAATTCTCCTTTTAATGAACATGAAAATAGTATTTAAATTATTTTCAGAAATTCATTTGACCAGTTTGATAAGGTTATAAATATTACCAATTTATTCGGAACACAATTATACCAGAAAGAATCCATTCTCCTCTCGATTGATTAAGAAAACTAAACTCCAGCCTTCTCAAGGATTTAATTACTATTTGGCAGCATCACAAGTCATTTTATTGGCAAGTCGCAAGTATAACAAGTAAGCAGGCTAGTGGGTCCTAGACTACCCGGACATAGCATATTAGTAGCTACGCACGAACTCCCGTCACCTCGTGCGTACGTAGCCCCCGCAAATAATAGCATGTATTCGTTTAGTTCACCTATGGGGACAATTCCTCCTCACAAAGTTAGAAAGGAGACTTACCTCGCTCCGAAATTCCGTAACCGACTTCCATGCCCTTCCGACGACTCCAGTTGATGCACAACACCTCAAAACTATCCAAATAACGGCAAACCAATGAAAATACACTCTAATACTTGTTAAAAATTCAAATTATGTAAACTCCCCTCTCCGCTCAAGGAAATGACCTAAACGCCCTCGGGCCCACGTGCCCGAATTCCGAAATTTCTCGAAGATAAACTCTACCCATAGTCTTACTAGCTCAAATATACGATTTACTCTAATTTCCATGCTCAAATTCGTGGTAAAAATCCAAAATACAATTTTCTAGGTTTTCCTCCAAATTCCATATTTTTATATACTAATTTCCATGTCTAATTACATGTAAG
Organism: Nicotiana undulata; assembly: GCA_005239495.1. Lineage (NCBI taxonomy): Eukaryota > Viridiplantae > Streptophyta > Magnoliopsida > Solanales > Solanaceae > Nicotiana > Nicotiana undulata. The sequence continues at coordinate 137,032 of ML256409.1, read as the reverse complement.
ATCACATATTTAACTTAGGAAAAGGAAGGAATCACTTACCTAGTGATTCTTGATGAAAATCCCTTCTTGAAGCTCCTCAAAATCGCCCACACCAAATGAAATAATGAAGAAATGGCCAAAAATCCCGTTTAAAACACAACACTGCCCAGGCGATCCTCCTATGCGATCGCATAAAGGCCACCGCGATCGCATAGGCCAAACCATGCTGCCCCAATTCTCTACATTATGCGATCGCACTCTATACCTCCGCGATAGTTCAGGCCATTCCAAACTGCCTCCCATTTTCCTCCTTCGCGATCGCAGACTTCACACTGTGTTCGCACAAGCCAGCCCCCAAGTCTTCTTAGCAATCGCACTCCAACTCTTGCGATCGCATAAGCTAAAATCTCGCCCTTCAATTTTTTTCTTCTTCGCAATCGCATAACCAGGGCTGTGATCGCAATAAACCCCCACAACACCAGCAACAGCAGCAACAAACATGAAGGAAATGATCCGAATTAATCCCGAAACACACCCGGGACCCCGTCCAATCACACGACTCAGTCCCATAACATCTGAAGGACTTGCTCGAGGCCTCAAATCACATCAAACAACGCCGAAATCACGAATCGCACTCAAATTCAACTTTATGAACTTTGAAATTTTAAACTTCCACATTCGATGCCGAAACTTATCAAATCACATCCGATTGACCCCAAATTTTGCACACAAGTCATATTCGACATTACGGACCTGCTCCAACTTCCGGAATCGCATTCCGACCCCGATATCAAAATTTCCACTTCCGGTCGGATTTCTCAAAAACCTTCAAATTTCTATCTTTAGCCAAATGACTTCAAAATAACCTACGGACATCCGAATTCACTTCTGATCGCGCTCTCAACTCCAGAACCACCATATAAAGCTATTCCTAGTCTCGGAATCCCAAACGGACATCAATATCACCGAAATGTGTTTCAAGCCAAACTTAGGAAATTTATTCAAAAATGCTGACTTCCACAATATACGTTGAAACACTCCCGAGTTATCCAAAGCCCGATTCGTACTTACGACCAAGTCCAAAATCATCATACAAACCTGCAGGAACCTTCAGATTCTGATTCCGAGGTCATTTACTCCAAATTCTTGTCTTAGTCGATTCTTCCAACTTAAGGCTTCTGAAATGAGAGTTTTCTTTCCAATTTGACTCCGAACTTCCCGAAATTCAACTCCGACCACGCCTACGAGTCATAATACCTAAAACGAAGCTGCTCATGACCTCAAACAACTGAACGACGTGCTAGAGCTCAAAACGACCGGTCGAGTCGTTACACATTCTCCCCCGAGCCCGGATATACAATTGGTTTTGGAATCCGACATCAATTCGAAGTCTAAATTCCAAAATTTTGAAATTCCTAAGTTTTACCCAAAATCCCAATTTTCACCATGAAAACTCTAGATTCTAGGTTGAAATCTTGTTAAAAGTTGTTAAGGAATGAAAGAAATTAGTTAGAGATCACTTACCAATGATTTGGAGAAGTTTGGGTATTTGGAAAATCGCTTATGGAGGTTTAGGGTTTGAGAGAATTGAAAAAGAGGTGAAAACCCCGTCTAAAATATTTTTTAACAGGTTGTAGTTATCGCATTTGCGATCAGGGGTTCGCAATTGCGAACCCTTCGAATCCCCTTATTTATGGAATGAGTAATGTGTTAAAATAGCTTAGGTACTGCAGTTAGCAGCCATCGAAAATGCGATGAAATTGTCATATTTCAGACATATGGGAAGTTCGCATTTAGGGCCAGAATCTCGCATTTGCGAGATCTGAGGCTGGCCCAGGTCTTCGCATTTGTGAAGCATATCTCGCAAATGCGAGATCAGAGGCCTACCAACACTAGATATCAGTTGTGCAAAAATTTTCTAAGTCTAAACACTCCGTAGCCTACCCGAAACTCACCCGAGCCCTCGGGTCTCCAAACCAAACATGCACGCAAGTCTAAAAATACCATACGGACTTGCTCGTGCGATCAAATCATCAAAATAACATCAAAAATTACGAATTCAACCTCAAAACTCATGATTTTCTCAAGAACACTCAAATTTTCTAATTTTTCAACCGGACGTCCGAATCACGTCAAATCAACTCCGATTCTCATCAAATTTCACAAATAAGACTTAAATATCATAACAAACTTGTTCCGAGATCCGAAATAAAAATACGGGCCCGATACCAATGATTTCAAACATAATTTCACTTCTTTATTTCCTATAAAAACCAACACAACAATTTTCTTCAAAAATTGTTTTCTAAGGCTAGGGACCTCGGAATTTAATTTCGGACATACACCCAAGTCCCATATTTTACTGCGCACCTTCCGGGATCGTTGGAACATAGATCCGGGTCCGTTTACTCAAAATGTTGACCAAAGTCAACTAAAACCAAATTTTAACTCTAAAAAATTTTATTTCTCATGTTTTCGCATAAAAGCTTTCCGGTTTCACGCTCGGACTGCGCATGTAAATCGAGGTAATTAAAATTAGTCTTTTAAGGCTAATAATTCATGAATAGAGTCTTAATTCGTAAAATGACCTTTTGGGTCATCATGGACACACACTAGCAACTTTAACACTTTGAAATGCATCCAAAACTCACCTGAGCACAACCCCCGAGGCTCCAATCCAAACATCAACACAAGTCTAACAATATCATACGAATTGGATTGCGCGATCAAAACAGCAAAAAGACACCTAAAGCTATGAACCAGACATCAAAATGCATGAAATTTTCAAAGAAACTCAAGAACTTGCAAATTTACAACCGGACATCCGAATCACGTCAAATCAATTTTTTTTTGCATTAAATTTTGTAGACAAGTCATAAAGAGTGAAATGAACCTATTCCAAATTTCGGAACAAAAATCGAAACCCACTAGTAACAAAATACTAATCCGGTATTTTAAGTTAGGGATTGTGAATTCGATTTCGGGCATACGCCCAAGTCCTAATCACGATACGGACCCATGGGGACCGTCAAAATATCGATCCGGGTACGGACCACAAAAGGTTGACCGTAGTCAACTCAAATTTGTTATAAGGCATAATTTCATACTTTCTTCAATATTTCACATAAAAACTTTCTGGGAAAAGAAACGGATTGCGCACGCAAATCGAGAAACACTAAACCGAGCTAGTCGAGGTCACAGTATGCGGGAATAAAGGCTAAAACTCAAAATGACCTACTGATTCATCACATTCTCCATCTCTAAAACAAACATATGTCCTCGAACGAACATATAAAGGTACTCAGACTGGTTAAAAGGTGTGGGTATCTACTCCGCATGTCAGACTCGGACTCCCACGTGGCTGCCTCGATCGGCTGACCTCTCCACTGCACTCAAACTGAACCAAATCATTACCCAACAACCGACCTCGCCCGACTCAAACCAACCAACTGGCGAACAACACCATCTCCCATACAATGCCTCATAAGGATCCATTGAATACTCGACTAGTAGTTGTTGTAGGCAAACTCCATAAGCGGCAAGAACTGATCCCAAGAACCCCCGAAATCCATAGCTTTGAGCAAGTAAGAATTAAGGAAACATAAAATCTGTTATTCTTTATTATCTCAACAAAACAAAATTTATGAAAGTCCAATTAGAGAGAGATTTCTATTTATTTGAAGATACTTTTCATGTATGACTTGGCATATGCATGATTAAAGAAAATGCATGCATGCACAGTAGTGATATGAGAGATATTTAGTATCTATTATTCATATTGAATGGTATTCATGTATGTTACAAGTTAAAAGTTTCAAAGATTTACATTTGATGCACTTGTGGTATATGTACGGCCGAGTGGCGCCAAGATGGTACATTATATAATGAATTATTGGTTGTTGAGCGATATTGTTGTTGGTGCCCGTGTGGGGGATTATTTTGGACAGGTTAAAATTCTTGGGAAGTCCTAATTACAGGGAAAACTCTGCCAAAAAATTTTAAAAATTTGTTAAGTTAGCCAAATTTTGAGACATAAGTAAGTTGAGATTTTCGAAAGAAAGTATAAGACCTATATAAAGTCATGAGTGCCTATGCATAATGGTCGGAGAAAAAAAGATGGTAACTCTATGCTTAAAAATAACTTGTAAAACATTCGAGGACGAATGTTCTTAAGTGAGAGAGAATACAGCAGCCCGGAAAATTTTGAAGTACTTCAACGCTATTAAAAAAGTTGATGTGTGCTAATTATATTATTTTGTGTGCAGACGAGAACTATTAAAATGATGCATATCAATTGGATATGATAATAAATGTACGAGGCATATTATAAGTGATGTGGGGTCTAAGGAGAGCCCCAAGTCCAAGTTAAGTTGGAAACTATACGACGGACTAAAGTATAAAATGGGTATGCACAACGTCTAATTTTAGATAAGCATAATTCCAAATATATATAGAGTTGTATGATGAACTACCTATTAAATTAAAGATCTTTGAGTCTTGTTTTTAATGCTTCTAACCATTCACTATTTAGACATTTCTACAAGGAGTTATGGACGTTTTAGTAAAAGATGTCCAGCAAACAAAACCTTAAGATACGAGGTATAACCTGCACAGCGCAAGGTACAACTCCCTGAAGTACGTGTGCCTATATAAGGCAGTCACGGGCAGCAACCATTTATGGGGCTTTTAGAGCTAGGGATTGGTTCTTTCATGATGGATTCAACCTTGGGGACTACTTACGCATACAAGGTATGTTTTATGGATGCATTAAGTTAATTACATCCTATTAACACTAGTATTAACATCATTCGATCTTTTAAATCCCAAGGGATCATTCAAGTTGTTCAAGAACACCAAAATTTTAAAATATTGAATTTTTCTTAGGAAAGCTTCAAGAGGTAATTCTAATACTCCAAACTCATTTATTATGAGTAGTTAGAAGTATTTGTAGCATTTTTCATAAGTATTAATTGTTGAAAAATTGGGCGATAAAACCCTATAGTTCATGGTGTAAATAGTGTCCTTAAAAAAATGGGGGAGAAGGTAAATAATATTCTTAGAAATGGAATTAAAATAGGTAATGAACCTATGGAATCATTTTCTAGATAAATTAGAAGTGTTCAACTAAGTAATCACCAAATTGAATATTTTGAAAATATTCGTTAAGGAAGATGATGAATAGTACTTTGACGGTGTTGAAGAATTAATGTAGTATCATTGATGACTTCAAATGAGTATTAAATGATAATAGTGGAGTTTAATATGCTGGTAAGTGAACCTATTGGACAATTTGAGTTAGAGGCATGCAGCCAACTTGGGAGCCATAAATGGACATTGATAAATATTTTTTGAGTTATATTTTTATTGTATTTGGGATATGTAATTGTAGATATCAATTTTTTGGTGGCGTTGTTACTCAATATTAAGATGTCGGAAGAGGATTAAAAGCTTGAGAATGATATTAAAGCTAAAACGAGGTAAGTTGACTAAAATTACACTTCATGAGGGATTTTCTCTAAAAGCATGTTTCGAGTAAATGCTTAAGTTGTTTGCAAATGTGTTTTCATGCTTGTGGGGACAAACGAGTGTAAATGTCTCCATGTACTAAAGTAATATGTTGCAAATGTAGTATCATATTGTTGTATAAAATTTTGTGTTAAATCTTGTTGGCAAAATAACACTTAAGGCAAATGTTACAAGTTTTATCAAAATTTACGTTTTGATAAGAGTATAGCTATTTGAGTGCAAAACATAAGTTTTCATGAAAAGTATTTATTTTGAAACTTGATAAATGAATATTACTTGTGGTATCTTTTAAAGATCGATGTTAAATTGCTAAAGGTTTTAACATGTAAAAGGTTGTATATATGATTTTTTTTCCGGATGGTTTAGATTGTCTATTACTTTTAGGATTTGATAAAATAGATCATTTGAGGCTATTATGCTATGAATTTACTTTGGAATATCAAATGTTTTGGGAGTTACTAGTGGAGACCACCGAGATTAGTTCAAATGTTTTGTTTGTTACCATGAAACTACATGTGTCGGTCTAGGGACACATTCCAATGCTAAGTCGAGGTTTGTGGAATAAGTCTCCCAAGTGGGATAAATGTGCTATATTAGCATGGCTTCGTCGATTCGTGTGGCACTAAGATGAGACGACTTGATCAAGTAGTCTCTATGATACTTGCCGCTAGGTTGATCACCTAGTTGACCTTGTTCTTATGTCGGTGTCGGTATAGTACTCCCAGTGAAAGGTAAAGAATAATTTTTTTTTTTTTATGTTTAGGCCTAAGGAGCCGAAAGTGATTTCAATGACTTAAAACAAATAGAATGATTTTATTCAAATTTTTGGATTGATATAAATGTTTTAAAAGTTTATATCGTGGGTTATATTTCACTTGTCTTTTATTTAAAATGATACAACAACAACATACCCAGAAAAATCCCAATAGTAGGGTCTGGAGAGAGTAGAGTGTACGCAGACCTTACCCCTACCCCGAAAAGAGTAGAGAGGCTGTTTTTCGGAGACTCTCGGCTCGACAAGAGAGACAATAATATCATAAAGAAATAAAAGAAAAGGCATGTAACAGCAAAATGTGCCAGAAAGAAAATAACAACAACGAAAAAGTGAAAGGATAATAACAAAAAACTATGCAAAACAACAATGTGAACACAACATATACCAATAACAAACCTAAACAAAACTCTATCAGACTACTCGGTATAAAGAGGGAAGAATTCTCGACTACCCCCTAGCCTACCACCTTAATGCTCGACCTCCACATGTTCCTATCAAGAGCCATGTCCTCGAAAATCTGAAGTCGCTCCATGTCCTGCCTGATCACCTCACCGAAATACATCTTAGGCCGCCCTCTGCCTCTTCTCGTACCTGCCAAAGTCAACCGCTCACACCTCCTAACTGATGCATCTAACCTTCTCCTTCGCATGTGTCCGAACCATCTAAGTTGCACTTCCCGCATCTTGTCGTCCACGGGAGCCACGCCCACCCTCCCCCAAAATATTCATTCATAATCTTATCCATCCTAGTGTGCCCACACATCCATCTTAACATCCTCATTTCTGCTACTTTCATCTTCTGGATATGTGAATTCTTGACTGGCCAACACTCAGCTCCATACAACATGGCCGGTCTAACCACCGCTCTATAGAACTTACCTTTGAGTTTCGGTGGCACATTCTTGTCACAAACGACTCCAGACGCTATCCTCCATTTCATCCACCCCACCCCGATACGGTGCGTAACATCCCCGTCGATCTCCCCATCTCCCTAGATAATTGACCCTAATTACTTAAAACTTTCTCTCTTGATGATGGCTTGTAAGTCAAGCCTGAATTCCACATCCCCGCTTCCCCCGTCACGTCACTGAACTTACATTCCACATATTCCGTCTTAGTCCTACTCAACTGTAAACCTTTAGACTCCAGGGCCTGCCTCCATACCCCTAGTCTCCCATTCACGCTGCCTCGCGTCTCATCAATCATAACTATATCATCAGCGAATAACATACACCATGGCACCTCTCCTTGGATATGGTGTGTCAATGCGTCCATCGCCATAGAAAATAAGAACGGGCTGAGCGCAGATCCTTGGTGTAACCCCATAACAACCGGAAAAGGCTCTGAGTCACCTCCCACAGTCCTAACCTGAGTCATAACTCCATCATACATATCCTTTATCGCCCTAATGTAAGCCACCGGCACACATTTCACCTATAGACACCTCCAAAGGACGTCCCTAGGAACCTTTTCATACGCCTTCTCTAGGTCAATAAACACCATATGCAAATCTCTCTTCCTATTAGTTCCACCAACCTCCTGATAAGGTGGATAGCTTCCGTAGTAGAACGACCCGACATGAACCCAAACTGGTTTTCCGATATAGACACCGCCTTCTTTATCCTCCCTTCTACCACCCTCTACCACACTTTCATGGTATGACTTAGTAACTTGATACCCAATAGTTGTTACAATTCTGGATATCCCCTTTGTTCTTATACACTGGAACCATTGTACTCCACCGGCACTCATCAGGCACCCTCTTTGTCCTGAAGATAATATTAAACAACCCAGTCAGCCACTCCAAGAATGGTCTACCCACATATCTCTAAAACTCTACTGGAATCTCGTCTGGTCCGGTCGCTTTGCCCGACTCATCTTACCCATCGCACCCGCAACCTCCTCAACCTTAATGCGCCTACAATACCTAAAGTCTCGGTGACTCTCGGAGTTCCCCAATTGCCCTAACATGATGTTTCCATCCTCCTCTTCATTCAGAAGTTTATGAAAGTACGACCACCATCTTTGCCTAATCTGGGCCTCTTCCATCAATACTCGACCGTCCTCATATTTGATGCACCTCACTTGATCTAGGTCGCGAGCCTTCTTCTCTCTCGCTTTGGCCAACCGAAATAACTTCTTGTCTCCACCTTTGCCCTCAAGTTCCTCATCAAGCCGACCAAAAGCAGCAGTCTTAGCCTCTGTGACCTCTAATTTCTCCCCCTTCCTAGCCTCCTTATATCTTTTTATGTTCTCTCTCCTCTAATCCTCATTGTTTCTCTCTACTAACTTAATATAAGTCGCTTTCTTGGATTCCAGTTTACCTTGGACCGCGTCATTCCACCACCAGTCACCTTGATTCCTGCCAGAGTAACCGTTCGAAACTCCCAACACCTCTCTTGTTGCCTCCCTTACACAGTTCGCCATCGCCGTCCACATAGCGCTATCATCCTCACCACTCTTCCAGACACCCATATTTTTCATCCACCCCACTAACTCCTATGCATTATCCTTAGACAAAGCTCCCCACCTGATCCTCGACTGGCCCCGTACAAACCTCTTCTTCCTCTTCATCAAGATACCGACGTCCATCACCAGGAGCATATGTTGAGTTGCGAGGTTCTCACTCGGGATCACCTTGCAATCCTCGCACAACTCCCTATCAACTTAAAATGATAAAGATCATGAATCGATAAAATTACTTATCGTTTTATATCAAATATTGGTGCATTAGTTTTAAAAGTTTGTCCTAAGAACTTAAGTTAGAGAGAGTCTATGACACTTATTGAGTACCATTGTGGTGTACTCAGCTCGTAGGGGCCCCTCTTTAGGGTCCCGCTTTCTTTACGTGTTTCAGGATGAGGTGTGACATGTGATGTGTGGACATAACTAAGATGACTCTCTTTCCGAGGTATGATGAAGTACCACTTTTATCTCGTGGTAGCTATTATATTATTTCTTATTTTATTTTATTGGAATTATTCCACGTAGTAGTTCTATTCTTCAGTATATATGCTCTATAGATAGTCATGTTGGATTGTAAAAATAAGGTTGTGGATAAAGGAATAGTTATTTAATTTGATTATATCAGTTTTATGAAATTTTTCCTGTAAGATTTTGGAAATGAAAAAATATTCTATGACTTGATTTAAAATGTAAAAGATTTTCAATTGGCTTCCGCAATTATATTTGGTTTTGACATATGGGTTGGTTCGCACGGGTCGGGTAGTGTGCCGGGTTCCGATCACGTGAATTTGGGTCATGACAATTGTATAGAAAATCTTTCCAAGGCCCGTTGGCCTGATGTTTAGGAGCCTACGAAGCTAATTACGTTATGAGAGAAGTTCACGAAGAAATTTGTGAAAATCACTCGGGCGCGGATTCCTCGGTATTAAAGCTTATCAGGGGAGGATACAACTGGACCCAGATGGAAGAAGACGCTAAGACTTATGTTCAAAAGTTCTTTAAGTGTCAACGCCACGCACCATTGGTACATCAACTAGCAAAGCTATTGCACTGGGTTTTGTCGCCCTGGCATTCATGAAATAGAGGATGGACATAGTCGATATGTTGCCACCGGCTCCCGATAAGGTAAGATTTCTTTTATTTTTAACAGACTACTTTTCTAAGTGGGTTGAAGCATGTCCTTACTAAAAAATCGGCGAGCACGAAGTAGTCGATTTCCTGTGGGAGAACATAATTTGCATGTTAAGGATACCAAAAGAGATAGCCTACGATAACGGGCCACAATTTATATGTGCAAAGGTCACAAAATTCCTTGAAGATTTGAAAATCAAAAGAATCACATCATCGCCACACCACCCGAGCGAGTTACCAGGAGTGTTATGGGCGTACCGGACGATGGCCAAATCAAGCACAGAAGAGACGCCTTTCTCTCTAGTATATGGAGCAGACGCCCTGATCCTAGTGGAAGTAAGAGAACCTACAATGAGATATTTCCGGGTAAATGAATAATCAAACAACGAAGCATTACTAGTCAGATTGGACCTGCTCGACGAACGCATGGACTTGGCACATATAAGGATGGCATCCCAGAAACATAGAATGGAAATATATTATAATCGAAGAGCCAATATCCGTTATTTTAATGTGGAAGACTTGGTTTTAAGTAAAGTGACCCAAAACACCCGAGAGCTCAACTCAGAAAAGCTGGGTCCAACATAACAAGGCCCTTACCTAGTTTCAACCTTCACCGGGAAAGGATCATACAAATTGGAAAATCAAGACGGAGTAAAATTGTCAAGCAATTGGAATGTGGCACACCTCAAAAGATACTATTGTTGATAGGCACCACCTTTACTGAAAGTATATGCTGCACTCTTTTTCCCTTCGTCCAATTTTTGTCCTAATTGGGTTTTTCTAGCAATTTTTTTAACGAGGCACCAACGGAAAGCATACTACGAAGAAAACATCATCAACACAAAAAAGAACTTTAAATGAAAAAGCACGAAAGAAATGAACCACCGCGGGACTGTTAGATAATTGTTTTGCTCGGTAACAAAGTTCCTACCGGGAAGTAAAGTTTGCTATCAGGCCAAAGGTTACCCGACCGCTCACGAGTGCGAGCCACTGGAGGGTGGTTATATAGTTTATGGCTCTATAGCAAAGTTCTTAACGGGAAGTGAAGCTTGCTATCGGACCAAAGACTATCCAACCATTCACTAATGGAATCTTCAAAGGAGAAAGACTTCCAGTGTTCAAATTCGCATTCGAACACTGGGGGGGATGACATGAGGATACGACAACATGACTGTCACGTAAATTGGAACTACGAAATTCGAGAATAAAGTTGTATCATCAGGACCTGATACTGCGCGGCCAGCTCCGTAGAAACAAATTTTATAAATTAGCCACAAGTAATGGCAACGTTTTTTAGCACAACAAATGCTTATGTACTTTTGAAAGTTGAAGGAATAAAGTAAAGCCAGTTTATTTTTATCTTGTTTCTTCAAATGGTAGTGCTAGAATGAACAGGAGACGTCCACATCAAGAGCACCGTAAACATAAGAGGACCCTCTCTTATGAAACCCTCATAATAAAGGGTTGGTTCCGGAAGAATTCATGCCCAAAATCAAAATACTATCGGGGAATAAACACACCTGAAGCCTTTCATAACTCGACGCAAAGAGAAAAATTTGCGCAATACTTAAACGAAAAAGCACTTTTATATTTAAAAAGTGGGCCAAGCAGCACAAGAACAAAAGTATAAAGTGAAAAACAAAAACGAAAGAGCAAAAATCTAAACTATTGCATCCGGGGGAAGAGAAGCATATGTGCCCCTAGGAGAAGTGGGTAGATCTTTCTCCGGATCGAGATCTTCAATTTCCTCATCATCCTCTTCAAGTTCTTTCTCAGTTCCCGAGAACTCGAAATCGGAACCAAAAGAGTCAGTTGCATCAGGTTGGACCGGTAGACCCTTTCGAGTAGTTGACTCCAGCTCACGGGCCTTGGCGATCTCGGCATCAAAGTCAATGACGCCCGCTTTGGCATCTTCCAAGGTTTTTCTCCTCATGTTATACATCGAATATGTTTTTTCAACAATGAGGGAAGTCGCTCGGCGCTGAAACTCTTCCTTAAGTTGGTCAACCTCGGTTGAAAGGTTATTCTGCTCGGATCTAGGGGCCTGGAGGCTGACGTCAAGGTCACGGATAATGGAGTTACAAACTTTATTGTGCTCCATACCTTCTTAATAGGGAGGCCTCTTGGCTAAGGGTCACCACCTCTTGTTCGCTCTACTGCAATCGAGCCTCGAACTCAACAGCTTTGGCAGCTTGTGCTTCCAATGTCGGGAGGAGCATCAATTTGCTCCCGCTCGTCCAGTAATTAATCCCGCTCAGATGTGAGATTCCCTTTAACAAGGATAAACCTGTAAAGGACCTCAGAAGCAAGGAATTTAGCAAAAATTCAAATAAAAAATCATGTCATAGCAAAGCTAGGAAAAATAGTAGACGAAATAAAGATCATACCGCTCCTGCGTTGTGCATGGCATTGTTTACCATACACTCTCCCGAGAGGGAATGTAATTTTTTCATATATTTCTCTGAATCCAGAGGCTTCAGGTAATTGGAAAGTTCCACCGACCGGTATAGCAAATGGCACTCGGTAGAGACCGAAAAAGAGATGCTCCAACTCCTTCGAGGATCTGCAAAGGGGGAAAATAGTTATGCCCCAAATTCCCATGGACTGGGACTAGGGAGGAGGGACATCCTCCTCTCGGGTGTCTGTGGCCGGTGGAGATGATGTAGCAGTTGCTGGTGGCGAAAGCATGGTTGGCAAAGAAGGAGATGAAGCATATGGCGTTGTGGGTTGAGAAGCAGCAGCGGCAAAAGCAGTGTTAGTTATTGGTTTCTCATCAATTGAAAATGGAATAGGCCCGGTACTCAGCCCCATAGTACCGGGAGCATCAACTTGAACTCGGAAGCGAGAGTTGGCATCTTCCACTATATCACACTCGGAAGCGAGAGTTGGCATCCGTACTGTGACATTAAATAGTTGTACCAGCTGCTCTTCTTTGTAATAAATGCATATATACTATGTTGGGATTTCCCCTCCTATATAAAGGGGACCCTTGTCATGTTGTAAGATACATGATCTTCAATACAAGAACAAAACATTCTCTGCTCTCTAACTCAAACATACTCTATTGTCTCTCTGTTGATTTATTGCTTATATTTATTGTATTTCGTTGATTGTTCTTCATTTATTACTCATAATTGATCATAATAGGCCACTTTCGAGGCCCTCCTAACTATTAGTCATTCATCGATCGCCTCCTATAAGGCGACCTAGCTCGACCTCGAGGCCCTGCCTAGGCCAGCTCGAGACCCCGATTCACAGCTGCTCGGTTTGCATAACATACTGTCTTTAAGCTCTTATCTCACTTTCCTTACTCACACTTAGAATCTATTGCTTAACAACTAGTATTAAAATAAATCACGTATTTTTAGAACCGCAAAATCAAATATAACTGTAATTACCATTTTCAAGGTAAACAGTATGGCGCCCACCGTGGGGCTAAAAATAATAGTGATTGTTTTAGTACTCGTTTACTGAAAATCACAAGTTATTTTTCACACTTTTTCTTGTCCAAGAATCTTTGATTTCATGTCAGAATGGCTAACTCAGTAAATGCACATGAAAAATACGGTCTTGAGGATCATGGAGAGAATGGTGTAGCTGTTTCACGCGTCGGTGTACCACTGCAAAACCCTGAATACGCACCAAAGCCAATCCCCGTGGATGTGGGCTCGTGAAACGCCCAACATGTTGATATAAGCTCCCACACTGATGGGAACGTACGCCGAGAAAACCAACAGGAAGCTCAAAAAACTCCAGCTCGGGAGGAAACAGAGGTTAGCCTTCACGTCATTTTTGAAATGTTGCAGGCACAACAATTGGTGATTGCTCAACTGCAAAGCCATCAAAAACTCCAAGAACAGTAGCACCGAAAACGGCTCCTCGAGTCGAACAGGCACCGGAGAGGTCGAGCAACAATGGGTCAGAAGTCGACCCCGCTATTATGAAGATGCTCGAGGACCTCTCGAAGAGGATTGAATCAGGCGAAAAGAAGATAGAAGCTAACGACAAAAAAGTGGAGACCTACAACTCGAGGGTCGATCAAATCTCGGGCGCACCCCCAATTCTGAAGGGTGTAGATTCAAAGAAGTTCGTGAAAAAGCCATTCCCATCAAGTGCTTCTCCAAAACCCATCCCGAAGAAATTCAGGATGTCCAATCTCCTGAAGTACAATGGGACCTTGGACCCCAACGAGCACATCACTGCTTACACTTGTGATGTAAAAGGAAATGACCTGAAGGACGACAAGATTGAATCCGTTCTGTTGAAAAAATTCAGAGAAACACTTTCAAAGGGAGCCATGATGTGGTATCACAAACTATCCCCGAATTCAATAGACTCATTTTCCATGCTGACATATTCTTTTATAAAGGCACATGCCGGTGCTATCGAGGTTGCTACAAGGAAATCCAACGTCTTCAAAATCAAAAAAAGAGAAAACAAGATGCTATGCGAGTTTGTATCTCGCTTTCAAATGGAGCGAATGGAACTACCACCAGTCTCTGATGACTGGGAAGTGCAGGCCTTCACCCAAGGTTTGAACGAGTGGAGCTCGATAGATTCGAAACAGCTAAAGCAGAACTTGGTTGAATATCCCGTCGTGACTTGGGAGAATGTTCACAACCGGTATCAATCAAAGATTAGAGTCGAGGACGACCAACTAGGAGTGCCCTCGGGTTCAGTATATCCTCGCATGCTATTGGAAAAGGAACCAAGGCCAAACAAGGAAAGGTATCAACCATACAATGAAGATCGAAGAAATTCCCCGAGGCGCAACATACCTCGAAATGACCGAAGGGTAGATCGAGGTCAGAATTCTCGGGGACTCGTGAGTAGAGCTAGTTTCGACAGACACATAAGACCGGTAGAGGCACCCCAGTTATCAGAATACAACTTCAACGTTGATGTTTTAGACATCGTATCAGCCATAGGTAAAATCAAAGATACCAGGTGGCCAAAGCCCATACTATCGGACCCTTCGCAAGGGAACCCTAACTTGATGTGCGAATTTCATGGCACGCACGGTCATAGGACCGAAGATTGCAGACAGCTCCGAGAAGAAGTAGCCCGACTACTCAGTAGTGGACACCTCCAAGAGTTCTTCAGCAACCGGGCTAAGACCTAATTTCGAGAAAGAGAGGTGAATAGGAAAAATGAAACAGAAGAACCACATCACGTCATCCACATGATCATTGGAGGAATCGACGTCCCACAGGAACCCATTGTCAAACGAACAAAAATATCCATCACCAGAGAAAATCGAACTCGAGGTTACATACCCGAGGACGCTCTCACATTCGGCGAAGAGGACATCGAGACCTTATCTCAGCCCCATAACGACGCATTGGTAATTTCTTTTCTTGTGAATAAATTTCAACTTAAACGTGTGCTCGTGGATATAGGTAGCTCGGCCAACATAATCAGGTCGAGGGTGGTGGAGCAGCTCGGACTGCTCGACGAGATTGTGCCCGCCTCTTAAGTCCTCAACGGATTCAACATGGCGAGCGAGACAACAAAAAGGGAATCATCCTCCGGGTCAACGTGGCCGGTACAACCCCAGATACCAAGTTTCATGTCATCGAAGGGGACATGAGGTACAATGCCTTGCTCGGAAGGCCATAGATACACTGCATGAGAGCAGTACCATCAACCCTTCATCAAATAATGAAGTTTCCAACGAAAGATGAAATAAAAACAGTATAGAGGGAGCAGCATGCAGCGAGAGAGATGTTCGCAGTGCACGACGTGGCACCGACATCGACACCTTCTACATTGAAGGAGCAAAAGGACAAGAAAATAACCAAGTAGAAATCACAAGCTATATTCCCGGTTGCACCCGAATGAATGTGTAAGGACCATACCGCATCCTCCGAGCAGGCAGTTGAAGCATATCGAGGCTCGAACGCCATCACTGCTAAGGTATAACCCTCTCCTTTTTCATTTACGTTTCGCATTAACATATGTGCAGGTGTCCGATTAGAAGAATCGAAGCACCTTCCATCTTGGAAACCTTAGGTTTTAAAGCATGCGTTGAGCTCTTTTTCCCTTAGATCGGATTTTATCCCAAATGGGTTTTACCGATGAGTTTTTTAACGAGGCAACATTTATATGCTGCCTAAGGAGGACTCAACAAGTATTCAAGGCTTCTCTTCAATCAACCTCGAATACTGGGGGCATCCCTCTGGGAGATCACCTCCTCGGAGAAATCAAAATGAGCCAAAGAGGGTCTCGATAGGAGATGGATGTATCGGTCCAAACGGTCAAATGAGCCGTCCCCGCATAGAATAATCGAACCCTCGGCGGCGAAAACTATGTATACTTGTACCAAGTAATCAAAGGAGTATAATTTACCATCAAAACACTTTGCGCTTCAAAGAAGTTTGCTATTTTCACAAGAAACGGCTCTAGGGCCACAATTTTCCCGAACACTCTAGGACTGACATCAAAAAATTGAGGTCGTAAGACCTCAGGATCGGAAACTTTGAGCCCGAAAGACCTCCATGAGGCACCAACATAAGCCCTCCATGGAGCATTATCAACAATGTAAGACCTCCATGAGGTATTATCAACAATGTAAGACCTCCATGAGGCATTATCAACAATGTAAATCCTCCATGAGGTATTATAGACAGTGTAAGACCTCCATGAGGCATCACCAACAATGAAAGACCTCCACGAGGCATGAATTATAAGACCTCAATGAGGCAACATCAAAAAAGTTTACAATTTTCACAAGGAATGACCCCATAGCCAAACATTTCAATGTCTCGGGGACTGTCATCGACAGTAACCCCATCGAGCCATCAAAAACTCGAAGCCATAAGACCTCAGGTCTGACAACTTCAAGCTCATAAGCCCTCAATGAGTCAATATCAAAATTGTAAGACCTCAAGTAAGGCATGACCAAATATGTAAGACCTCAAGTAAGCATGTCCAATTCGTAAGACCTTAAAAAGGCATAATCCCGATATTAAAGGCAAGGCTATATATTCGAACTTGTAAGACCCCTTAAAAAGCATACCCTCGATAAAAACGCTGAGACTACCTCACTCGGGGATAAAAGGCTGCAGCCAAACACAATGAATACAGTCATAAGGCTCCGGCCAAACTAACGCGACTCAGATACGTCCGACCGTCGCCATAAAATCACAGGCCTTCAATTACTTTGAAAAGAACAAGTTAATCAGGCTACCCTCGGCATAAGCAAAAGAGCTTCGATCATATCAGCTCCAACAATAAGAAGTCTTCAAAAATTCAGCCATCGAGCGAAACCTCCTGAGGAACTCATTTATCGTCACATAACGGCTCATAATCGAGGTTCTTATCGAGCCGTCGAAGAGTCGGAAGAACACAAAAACTTCAAAAAAAATTCTTTAACGAGGGAAAACTATAGCCATATTAAAGGTCGTACCGACCCAATGCGTAAGAGCTTAAGGGCCAGTCTATATTAAAGGTCGTACCGACCCAATGCGTAAGAGCCTACGAGCCAGCCTAAAGTGCCTAAGGGCCAATGCGTAAGAGCCTAAAGGCCAGCCTATATTAAAGGTCGTACCGACCCAATGCGTAAGAGTGTTGATACCCAATTTTTCCCTATAATATTTTTAAAAACATGTACATATACCTTCAAAACAATGCATTAGCATTAATTAATATTTTTTCATAATTTTTGCATTTTTAAAGGATTTTTAATTGATTTATCCCAGTATTTTTATTATGTAAATAATTACTAATTGCATCACAAATGATTTTATAACAATTTTATGACTTAATTCTACTATTTATAATTATACTAAGCCTAATTATTTCACAAATAACCATATTTATATTTTTGGGTTATAATTGCAATAACTTTGCAATTATAGCCCATATATGCATTATTACATTATCTTACCAGAAAATTGCTTTTTATATTTTTAAAATATTGAATAATTGTTTTAAAACATTTTTTATGCATGAAATTTATTTTTACAATTTGTTAATTATTTTTACAAATTATTTTAATTAATTAATTGGGTATATAACTAATAGCCCTTTTTAATTCCTTTAATTTTCGGACCTAACTCTTTACACCAGCCCAAGCCCTCAAAAATACCAGCCCAATTCACCCATCGAGCCCAATCTGTGCTTATCCGACCCAATACCCCGCCTGATCATGGCCGTTGATCTCTAAGATCACCGGTCCACATCATTTCTTACCATTTTAATTCTAAAACCAACCCTAACCCCTTCATTCCTCTCCTTCTCCGCTGTCACGTTTTCCCCTAATCCCTCAATTCTCTCTCGACCACCCCCTAAACCCTAATCGTTGTCACCGACAAAACTCCCGTCTATGGAGTTTCTGTGTCTTCTCCGGACCTTACCATCCTTCTACACCCTCCGGTTGTTGATTACATGGGTTCTTAAAAGAATCTCAAGGAGATTCAACTTGATATTTGTCCGAAACTTGTTTACAGACCTATCTAGGGCCATTCTCGTTTGTGAGTACTGATTTCCTCCTATTTTTAGTTCGAATCTATGGATTTTGACCGAGTTTATTTCATCTCTATTGTTATTGAAAACCCTAGTTTTACGACTACTTGAATATGTTCAGATCTTTGTAGATCTAAAACGATTCGAGTGTTATTTTGTGTTTTCCCTCGAAAATCTTCTATTTTGGTTAACTATTTCGATTCTATTTACTTTTTCTGAAATTAGGGTTCATCCTAAGTCTCTTCAAAAGGGTTTTTCTAACTTTCAAGTGTTTAATCTAATTATTTCTTTACTAGTTGATTTCCGTGTAAATGCTTAAACCCTAGGTCTTGTTTTGTTATTGCACTGATTTCTGTAATTTTCTTTCCGCTATTTGTTTATTGTTGTCAACCCAATATACTGATTGATTTCTATTAGGGATTCGAATAATTTTTCCTGTTAAAATCAGTATTTTGGGATTTTTACTTACTCTCCTTATTTGTGACCTTTAATTGGTGTTACTTGCCTTATTCCGACTAATTAGTTAGTTTATGGTCCATAAGTGATTTGTTTACCTTATTTGAGTCCCAATCAGGGCTGGTAATTGATTCTCCTTGTGCTAATGTGACCTTCCCGGATTCTATTTATGCGGATTGGTTGGGTTTAGCCCCAATTAACTGATTGATTATATTTACTTGCCTTATTCACGAATTCTAAATTATTTTTGCCTTATTTTTCTACTTTACTAAGTGCTATATATACACCCTCATTCTGATTCTTCAAAAACGAACAAGAGTTCAAAATACACTCACACACAACTTTGCTCTCATCTTGCTACTCTTGTTTACTATATTGTCTAGCCGGTTGAAAGCCAAGTTTAGATCATTGAATTCTACATTCTTTACCTTCTGTTTGCTACCTTTAACTGGAATGTCTCTAGCCCTAATGTCATTCATTATACTATGAAGCTTAAATCTATGTGCTCTCTGTTGCTCTACTTCTGTTAAATCCATGTATCTTCTGTACTAGTTTAACTACTTATGTATTGAACTCTGTGTCCTTTCCTGTTTATTGCTTTAATCAGCATGTTTACTCCTGTTTAAGTTTCACTCTTTCCTGTTTATCACTTTAATCAGCATGTTTACTTATGTTTAAGCTTCAGTCCTTTCCTGTTTATTGCTTTAAAACCAATGCACCCATGCATTTAGTCTTCTATCTTTCCTGTCTTGCAACTCCAACTAGTATGGCTACTTTGTGTAACTGAATTGGTGTCTTACTTTATCTCAGCCAACATGATCACTTCTGTATTACTGCTTTTAATTAGCATGTTTGCTGTTGTGTTTGAATTCTGTGTTTTCTTGTCTCTTGCCTTAAGTCAGTATGCTTACCCCTATCATTAGGTATGGATGTTAGACTTATGTGTTTCCTGTCTAGGGCCCTAAATCAGTAGGTTATATCCTCATGTGTTGTTATGAATTTATTGTAGAATGTCAACCTACCCCTGCCTGCTCAATATCCCTGTTAACTAGCATGCTTTCCTTCCACCCTGTTTCTATGTGCTCCTGATTCAGAATTCTTATGTTCCCAACCCTCTGCTCCCCTCTCTGGGTAGTTATTTGTTCTCAGCATGCTATATTCTCACCTAGGGTTAACTAATAAACTAAGTTGAATTCGGGTAATGTGAGTCTTTGCTTTGAGACTTTGCGGCTATGTTTCTACTTGTTGTAGTTTGCTGAACCTTTGTTTTTAGAATGTTTCTAAACTTGTTTACACTTCTAATATGTTTTCACTTCTAAACTGTCTTTTCACTTCTAATATGTTTTCACTCCTAAATTATTTTCACCCCTATATTGTTTTCACTTTTGATCTGTTTCACTTTTGAACTATTTTCTTAAAGCTACTCCTACTATTTCAAGCACTATCTACCACTCCTACTCTTAGAATATCTAGGATCTTGCCCCTCCAGTGTGAGCACTGCCTAGGAGTCCATGAGACTCCTCCGAACTCTGAAACACTGGGGTTGGACTTTCCGCACTGCACCAAAATTTGTTTCTCATTTAAAGGAGTCTTGGTGTGAGCATTGTCCGAGGTCCCTGAGGCCCTTGGGAACTTTGACGCACCAGGATACTCTCTTGGGCACTATGAGATATTGGTACTTTAGACTTGGTTGAAGGTCTGGTCCTCCAGGTTTACTTTTGGGCCTATCCAAGCTCCCTATAGTATAGCAGTTTCATTCTGTAATTCATTCATTCTTGGTCTGTAATAAATAATTCTTGTAAAACAGATATTGGGGATATTAGTAAAATGGGAGGGACTTATATATATATATATATATATATATATATATATATATATATATATATATATATATATATATATATATATATATATATTGTGGGGAAATTGGGTAGAAATCATGCTCCTAGGATTGCTATGATTATATATGCATTAGAAACCATTCTTATAGGATTATTATGTGCACTAGAAAACATGTTTATAGGTTCATCATATCATTTGCTCTAAACTTCCATTTCTCAGATTCGGCATGCTCATGTCTACTTAGAAATCCTGTCACTTGTTATTAATTTTGTCTAATAATCATGTTCATAAAATTCTCCTATGTTCATTAGAAACCATGTTTTATGACTTTTATTGCACTCGCCTAAATACCACGCCTATATCTAGATCGTATGAAATCAGTAACAACCATGTCCATAAGAATAAGTATAAAAGCGGTCCCAACACCTAGATATCATGCTTATAGAGATAAATATATAAAACCATTTCTGTAACGTTTATGATTATTATTCAGCACCTAGACAGCATGCCTATAGGACATAATGAACCAAACTGCCTGCTTAAAAAATTGTTTATTGGTTTACTATGGCTTTGATTAACCATTAGAAATCATGTTTATAGGACATCTCTGATCCTCACCTAGGCAAGCCTATAGGACGACTATAATCTTGCAATTGTAAAACTATGCTTTTGTTTAACTGTTTTGTGAACTGCCCAGATTCAGCAAGCCCTAAAATCAGTAGGCAAACCGATTAGGTCTCTACTGCCTCGCTTTAACAAAATACTGCATATAATCTGCTTTGTGCTCACCTAGATATCCTGCTATAGGACTTTTAAAGTGTCTGAAATACTGTTGTTTGAGACGTGCAATTGCTTGTTTATTTGTGGAGGTAAAAGTGACCCTTTCATTGTTCCTTTATCTGAAAGTCCTATTTTTTTTGCCTGTCGCTTAGATTTTCTCCTTTGAAGCACCTTAGGAGAGTCTAGATCCACCTCAGCTAGAAGTCCTAAACACCTCCAGGACCATAAGTATGGGACGGGTAGTGCACGCATAGAGTACGTTTAATTAGAATCGCTTATATAACCACTAAGGGGATTGTAATTGGATAGTAAAGGATATGATGACATGTGCGCTAATGTCATGCGTAACACCTCTAATTGAGGAAATCTTAGCGGGTATTGCACAGAAGTGATCCTATAGGCTGATAAACCTAGGACCCTTTTATGCTTGTTTTAATCCCTATGTTTTTTAATTGTTTATCTCCTTAATGACTAATTCACAAAATGAGTTTGGCTGGGACCCACCATTGCGGACCTCGACGAGTGCCTAACACCTTCCCCTCGAGGTAATTTTGAGCCCTTACCCAATCTCTGGTAATGTAAACCAATTTCTATGAGTTATTTGCATTAGGTGCCCTAACGCACCTTTAATCTGTTAGGTGAAGACTCTTCAATTTCCATACCCCCTTTCCCAAAAGGAAACGAGTTGTCCTAAAGAATGTCGAAACCCGGACTCCGCGAAAGGAAAAAGGGGGGGCGACAAAGAGTTGGCGGGCCAGCCTAAAGTGCCTAAGGGCCAATGCGTAAGAGCCTAAGGGCCAGCCTATATTAGAGGTCGTACCGACCCGATGCGTAAGAGCTTAACAGCCAGCTTAAAAGAGCCTCAAGTCCGATTAGAGGTCATACTGACCCAATGCGTAAGAGCTTAAGCGCCAGCTTAAAGAGCCTTAGGGCCAATTCAAAACCTAAGGGTCGATGAGCTCGAAGTCGAAACCCGACTCTAAGACTGATCCCTGAACATGTTAAATATCAATTATTATCAATTGTGCATCAAGTGCAAAACCCCAAGGGGTTCATGACAAAGTCCAACTCATCGGACTAACTATCGGCACATCAGGCACAAAACCTAAGGGTTTTACCCCGAAGTCCAATTCATCTGGCTAATCATTGACAAACATCAAAATTCAAAACAAAAGAAAGACAGACACAAGCAAATGGAAATTCATGAAAGGAGAAAACCGAAAGGTTTCTTTATATATATATATATATATATATATATATATATATATATATGTGTGTGTGTGTGTGTGTGTGTGTGAAGTAATACAAGGCTTCATTTACAATGCTCTCTAAGACCCTATACACAGAATCAGAAAGGAAAAGCCTAGTCTACTTTCCCCTCGGGGACTGCGGCTCCGTCGGCCTCTTCCTCATTATCTTCGGCATCGGATACAAGGAATTGGCGTCGTATTCATCTGCCTTAGCATGCTCTATCTCCTCCAAGAGATCGAAGCCCCTAGCATGGATATCCTCGAGGGTTTCCCTCCGGTATCTACATCGGGTGTATTCATTGCTCCTGCTCTCCCAATCAGAAGCCCCTCTCAGCTCAGCCCGAGCATCGGCAGCGTCTTTTAAATATATGGCCACTTTCCTATCAGCCTTATCTCAAATCTCTTCAGCTTCAGCCCGGGCGTCCACGACCTAGGCCTTCATCTTCAAAAGATCAGACTCGAGCCTTACGATCCTGATCGTCTGCACCGAGTTGTTTTCACGAGCATTCCGAAGTTGCACCTCGAGGGCAGATCCTTGGCCAAAGCATTCTTTTTGGCCGCAACATGAGCCTCCATATGTGCCTTCAACTGATTGCATTCGAGGTTAGCCTGGCCAACTTTTCCCCAAAGTCGTTCCAAGTCCTCCGTCTTTCTCTGCAACTGAAATGTCAAAATATTAATCTCCAAAGATAGGATAAGAAACATGCACTCCCTCAAAACAAAGGATACCTGTCTCTCGAGGCAGCCTTTGTAGTTCTGGCTTCGATTCATTTCATAGCGAAGGTGTATCAACTTCTTTGCTCTTTTATCACATAGAAGCCTAAGGGATTTCTCCCCGTCCAAGGCGTTTCGCAACCGAGCCTCGCAGCGAAGCAACTCGGATTTGAGTTTGTCGAAAGCCTATGAAAAAGAAGCTTCAGTTCAAAAGATGAAAACACAAAGCTGAAAAACCAACAAAGTCAACCAAAACTCAACTCGGAACAGAGCCGTTGGGCCTCCTCAAAAGTTGAGCGTGCATCTACTAGCCTGGTGTCATTGGCTCCGGTTGAACCGCTCTCGGTGGGAATATGATCGCTCGAGACCCTTCTTGGTTTAGGCGGCCCCTAGCCCCGAACATCACTCGAAGTACCTTCGACGGGAGGAGAAGATAGCGGCAAAAGATCCTTACCCCTCGAAGTACCTTCGATGGAAGAAGAAGATAGCGGCAAACGATCCTTATCCCTCAAAGTACCTTCGACGGGGGAAGAAAACAGCGGCAAAGGAGGCCACTCTCCCGAGGCCAGAAATCTTGGGTACTGCAAGCTCAGCTACCTCGAGAGATCTCTCGGTCCGAGCCATCGATGTGTGGTCGCTCCCTCCTGTTGCACCAATTATCGCACAATGGACGATGGGTGCATGACCTACCTCAACGGTTGCATCTCCTCTACGCCTCCGGGCAAGCCTTGCCTCACTATAAATCTCCTCGCCAACCGAGGACTCCTTCCGTTTTGTTATCATTTTTCGGCCCCGAAGTCGACGATCCTTCCTCCTCTCCAAGAGGGCACGGTTTCATCTCAGAAAATTCTCCAATGCCTGCAGTAAGGAAGTTAGGAAACACAAAGGGAAATGTTCTATAAGAAAGGAATCACACGGCACTTACCGTGGTGTTTTACCTCCCATCTACCCTTCAACAAGTCTCGCCACTTATGATCATCGTAAG
Organism: Nicotiana undulata; assembly: GCA_005239495.1. NCBI lineage: Eukaryota > Viridiplantae > Streptophyta > Magnoliopsida > Solanales > Solanaceae > Nicotiana > Nicotiana undulata. The sequence goes on along the minus strand of ML256409.1, from coordinate 112,660 downwards.
TCGAGCAAGCTGCCAGTTTCCGAGTCCAGTTCTCCAGGTCGGGGACCTCGTATGGCAACCACGGAATTGCTGCAGAAAAGAAAAGAAAACATCTTTACGGAGTCTGCTTCCACTAAGAACAAAGATGATAAAAGCACAAGTATATCACTTACTTGTGAAATCCCATCTCTCAGGAAATGGCAGGAACTCTGTAGAGATAATGTCAACAGTTCGCACTAGGGCTGTGCACGGATCAGATTGGATCGGATTTAGCACATTTCGGATTCGGATTTCGAATTTCGGATTCTAGAAAATGCAATCTGAATCCGATCCGAATTATATCGGATCGGATTCGGATTTTAANTGTGCACGGATCGGATTGGATCGGATTTAGCACATTTCGGATTCGGATTTCGGATTTCGGATTCTAGAAAATGCAATCCGAATCCGATCCGAATTATATCGGATCGGATTCGGATTTTAAAGTTTGGATCGGATCGGATTTCGGATCGTAAATGCCTCAATGTTGTAAACTAATATGTATATTTTCTTTGTAAAAGAGGCAATGCATTAAGAAAAATTCATGTTTATACAATTATGAGAGTACTATGGTGCCAATATAGCTAACTCTAGCAATTGTAAAGGTAATAACTTGGAGGAAGATGTAAAGAAAGTACTGACTATCCGAAATTAAAGTGTAGTATTTATACATTGCCTAATAATTTCGGATTTCGGATCGGATCGGATTAAAATATACCAATCCGAATCCGATCCGAAATCCGAAATTTTTATAAACACAATCCGAAATCCGGTCCAATCCGAAATCCAAAATCCGAAATTGAATGGATCGGTTCGGATTTCGGATATCCGATCCAAATGAACAGCCCTAGTTCGCACTCGGACAAATCGACTCATCCACCTTCGGTCCCCATCTTCTTCATCACTGGAAACAAAGGGTGTGGATGGACGTCGTAGAGTAATCAGACCTTGATAATGCAAGGGCCGGTACAATCTGATGAGATGGCTGAGGGTGAACTCAAGCCTGGCTTTCTCTACAAAGAACCTTATCATCAACACTATCCTCCAAAACGACGGGTGAACCTGTGCCAAGGTGACCCGATATCTTCGACAGAATTCGAGCACGACTCTGTCGAGAGGGCCCAGCGTAAAGGGGTACGTGTACACATTCAAAAAAACCTCTATGTGGCCATGATGTCCTCTTCCAAGAAGGTACCTGCAATACCACCTTTTCTCCCCATCCACAGTCTCTCCTCACTGCCTCGAGGTGTTTCTCCCCTATCGATGGGATGAACCTCGGTGCATGCTCCCGATGACCCTGAACATTGAGAGGTCTCTCTAACTTAAAGTCCCTCCCCGAGACGAAGCAGCTCGAGGTCAGCACACCGAATGCCGACGGTGTACCACCAGTCAGGCGTGAAGCAGGGGCAGAACTTCCCTCCTCCTGATGAGTGGACTTGGGTGTGGCAGCCATAACTATGGTGAAACAAGAAAAAGGAGATGAAAACTCAAGCGGAAACCATAAACTAAAATGATAGAAGAACTGGTGCGAGAGAGAAAAGTTATATGAAAGGGATAGTTTCTCAAAGTAGCAAAGTCCTCGAATGAGAGGAAAGCAAATACATATATAGAACCAGTGGTGGTTGTTCGTCTACTTTGAAGGCCAATTAATTCTGACCAAGTCTTTATAATTTTTGGGGAAGTGTACCGGCGAGACCATCTCGATCACTTCACGGTCATGCCATATGAATGACGCTGTCATACAGTGTTCGAGGGATCGAGATCCACATATCAATCTAACCTCGAGATGGTGCCCGATCTCGAGGATCTCTGTTACTACAAAATTCGGGCTCGAAGGAGTTAAGTTCAAAATCAAAGAATAACTTTTGCATAAGCACAAAGGGCAAAATTTGAAGACATGAAACAAAAGGAGTCTTTTTGCATTCTCAAAAATGCATTTACAAAGGTATCTTTACAAAGCTCACCTGAGGAGCCCATATACAAAAAGAAAAGAAAAGAAGAAGCAAAAATGGCGAGCAAGTCTATTCTTCGCCTTCATTACTGCCCGAGTCGCTCCCAGAGCCTTCATCCGAAGTGCTCGGAGCTGTGATTCTTCCTCCAGGGCCCTGGCTTCTTCAATCTCGGCAGAGAGATCGGCACCTCTGGCACTCGCTTCCTCGAAGGCTTGCCTCCTAGCTTGCAAACAAGCATAAGCAACGATCTGAGTCAGCTTTAGCTCGGCCTTTTTAGATATCTCTCTGGCCCAATCATTAGCGGCAGCGGCATCCCTTTTATACGAAGTTACATATTCATCGGCCTCAGACTTGGCCACGAATAGTGCAGTAGCCTCCTTTTGAGCATTTCGAAGAAGACCCTGGGTCGAGGCTAGCTCTCCCGCAAGAATGTCTTTCTCTGAGGCTATGGCATCATTCTTCTGCTTCAGCTTGAGGATTTCAGCGTCCCTGGCCGCAACTTCTTCCCAGAGCTTCCCCACTAGGGCATCCTTTTGCCCAATCTGCAAAAACCAAGTCGAGATAATTAGCTCAAATCTATCACAATAAAAGATGAGTTCAACAAAGTTAGATTACCTTCTCGGTGAGGTCGGTTTTCTCTTGGAGCACCTTCTCTGAGCGTTCTCGGAGGCCAACCAACTCCTCCTCTCTTCGGGCATGCAGAGCCTTCAACTCGTTTATCTCCGATGTAAGCTTCTCGAGCTCCTCCTCACGGCAAGTGAGCTCATCATGCAGCTTGGAGAAAGCTTGGTCATACAACTTCTTGTCCTACAACACAACGAAAGAAAGTTAGAGAAATAAGAGTAAAATTTTGAAACACAAATAGTATATCAAGAAGATCACCTGCTTTTGAAGCCTTTCGGCCTCCTCGAGAGCGACGGAGGCATCCAGATCGGTCTCCTCCTCAACACCTTCAAAATAATCTCTGAATGTGTCATCCTCTCCCCAAGAGATACTCACATCGGCAGCACCCCTACTCTGGGCATCCCTAATCTCCCCTGGAGAAAATTACGGGCCCGATTGAAAGCCGTCCACGGCATCAACTTCAATCTGGGCTTCTTCTCGCCTCCGAAATATTTCAGAATCAGGTCTTCCGAACTCATCAACAAGGACTGTGCAATGTCTAGCGAGTGGCTCGGAGACTGCGCCTGAACCCTCCTTGGGGGCCTCTTCAGCATGAGGTAGGTCCGCATCGGCCACCTCCAGCTCAACATCCTTCTGCCCAGCGACTTTTGAAGCCTCGGAACTTCGGCTTACCCTTTGTACCAAAGGGCAACAACCATCATAATCTTCGTCTTCAGTACAAAGACTTGCTACAACAGCCGAAGTTAAGATCGTGGCCTCGGTATTGGGCTTTCGAACCTTTGGTTTCTCTGATTTTGGAGACTCATTTGACATCTCCTTCTTCCTCTTCTTACCCTTGGCGGGTTTCGAAGCCTCTTCTTCACTGGGAGGAGTTGGTCTCATCGACATGCCTTCCCCGAGGCCTGCACAGGCATGATGTATCAAACTTACCGCCACAAAGAATACTTACAAAGAATGTGGAAATGTCAACGACGAAAGCATATTGTGGTTCTTGTCCTGCCACCGCATTTTGGCCAAATCACGCCAAACGTGCTTGTTGTATGGAAAAGCAGAGTCTAATAGTTTGATCCATCCCGGAAGGTCCTGGACCGCACCGGGGAACCAAATGGTGGCTACATAATCAGAAGAAAATCAATTAAAAAGAAGAAAGAGGGTTAATGAAATATGCTCGATGCGGGGATACTTACGTTTCATGTTCCATTCCTCCGGGAATGGCATCCTATCGGCGGGGATGATGCTTGAGGTTCTGACTCTGACAAACCAGCTCATCCATCCCCGGTCTTTTTCCTCGTCGATGCAAGAAAAGAATGCCTTGGCAGACCGACGTTGTAGCTTGACTAAGCCCCTTCGGTAGAGACGAGGGCTATACAATCTGATCAGGTGATCGAGGGTGAAAGTCATTCCCTCGACCCGGTTAGAGAAATATCAGAGCATATAAACAATCCTCCATAAATAAGGATAAATCTAACCGAGTTTCACTCGTTATTGACGACAGAAGTCGAGAATCACCGGTTCTATCGGTGGAGAGGAATAATCCACGAGGCCTAAACTGAAAGGGTATGTATATACGCTGAGGAAGCCAGCTTTGTATGTTACTATGCTTTCCTCAGCCGAAGGGATTTCTACTTGCACCGCCTCCCCCAAGTAGCAATCTGTCTTTACCTTCTTCACCTCAGTTACTACACTGATGTACCGAGACATGGCTCGCATCGGCTCGGAGTCGAAGGGGGTTTATCGATAGTAAAATCAGAGATTGTATCGAAGGGACCAGGGATACATTGCTCGATACTTGGAGGTGTTTTTGATTTGCCCTTGGACGGGCGTGATGAAAAAGTGGTGCCCTCTTTCTGAGGTACCGTTTTGGAGGTGTTTGCCATGATTATAACTTACTTTCAAAGAAAGAAGATGAAGAAACAAGCACAAAAAGAAGATGGATGCAGAAAATTATGAACTAAGCTCTGAGGACTTGAAAATGTTGTAAAAGTGTGAATGACAAACAATTGAGGTATTTATAGAAGCCATTTGGGAAACGTTTGAGAAGCGGAAAAGTCGAACCAAAAATGGTTCGTGGGCTTCTCGATAATCGTGCTGACAGCGACCTCTACGCAGCCTTTGAGTCATGTCATTTAATGCTCTGACGGGGCTGACGTCACGATGGGAGTATCAAAGAGGAAAGAATTCAAGATCGTTTCTTATCATTTCACTCTAATAAACGCGAGGACTATCTGTATACGGCTAAAATCGGAGAGTCCAATTTTATGATTATTGTGGCATTTCACAGCCCGTCTTCAGAAAGCTCGAGGAATAGCTCGAGGTTCGACCCCGATGGAGCACATCGTAGATTCCCTATGCTCGACCTCGGGGTGGTGTAAATGGGTAACTATCATGGACAAGAGGGAAATTCCCAAAAGGCACATTAGAGCTTACCAAGTCTGCAAGAATAGTACAAGTCTGTACCATGACATTAAATAGTTGTACCAGCTGCTCTTCTTTGTAATAAATGCATATGTACTATTTTGTGATTCCCCCTCCTATATAAAGGGGACCCTTGTCATTTTGTAAGATACATGATATTCAATACAAGAACAAAACATTCTATGCTCTCTAACTCAAACATACTCTATTGTCTCTCTGTTGATTTATTGCTTACATTTATTATATTTCGTTGATTTTTCTTCATTTATTACTCATCATTTATCATAATAGGCCACTTTCGAGGCCCTTATAACTGTTAGTCATTCATCGATAGCCTCCTATTATGAGACCTAGCTCGACCTCGAGGCCCTGCCGAGGCCAGCTCGAGACCCCGATTCACCCAGATTCACAGCTGCTCGGTTTGCATAACATATTGTCCTTAAGCTCTTATCTCACTTTCCTTACTCACACTTAGCATATATTGCTTAACAACTAGTATTTTTAGAATCACAAAATCAAATATAATTGTAATTACCATTTTCAAGGTAAACAAATAACAACATGAAGCGATCTTTAATCAGAGAAAAGACATACGTTGAACTTACGTGTACGAATCCATGATTCAGTAAAGGATGGAATTGTGGTCGGCATGATGTCCCTGGTGGAAACTACAAGGAAATACTCCATCCATCCATGATCATTGTCATCATCCATGCTAGTGAGCAAAGCATGGTGACCACGTTTTTCTGAAGTTTATCATTCTCCCACGGAGAATCTTCAGGGATAAAGGTTCATCAGTCCAGCCAGGGAGAGCTCTTCCCCTGTCTCCTGGCATAGCCTCCCAGGACAGGCTACGGTCCGCCACACTGAAGGGCTCACCTGCGCCAAGCAGACTTGATAATGGAAGCAAAACTCTAAGATAACGGAGTCAAGTCCCTACTCAATGAGAATGGGCCCAAAGTAAAGGGATACGTGCAAACGTATGTAAAACCCTTCTAGGGGAAAGTTACTCACTTCACCATATCGGGAGAGATGATGTTCAAATAATGGCATCCGCAGTCTTTCTTCATAGCAGGAATGCTAGAAGGACGGATGGAATAAGGGTACACACCAACAGCCCATGTACGGGAGTTAGAAGAAGGAAATTTTTCTTCAAAAGCCTTGGTTGTACTAAGCTTTCTAGGGATAATGGTGCTCACCGTAGGAGGTGCAGCATCATCAGTGATTTCCTTGTTCTTTGAAGAACTGGAGTTTTTGGAAGAGGAGTCCATATGATAGAATATATGAGTCCACCAAACTGTATAGAGACAAGGTCCTATAACAGTTTCCACAGAATAAGGTAATGCAACAGTTAGTAAATGACACAAGGGATTTTATGGGGAAAATCCTTGCTCAAGGGGATCAAAAAACCACGACCTACACTAGTAGGATTTCAACTTCACTATGAGAAATCTTTAGATTACAACCTATGCAACCTAGGAATTAAACACTTAATCCCCCACTAACTTGTAATACACCTATTACAAGCCACTTTGCAATAAACCTATTACAAAGACTTCAACTCGTGACTAACTCTATTCACGACACAAACACTAAAGGTTTCTGGTCTACAAAGGGTTCCTAATTAATGCTTCTAGATAAGAAAAGTAGGAATTACAATGAAGAACAATTACAAAGTTACAACTCAACTAAGGACATACAAGAGACTTGTTGTAGGAACTGGTCCGTAGTAGTGTTGTACTTTATTCTTGATTGCACTTGCGAATTGAATGCTTGATTATTAGATGGTTGCCTTGCTTGAATAATTCACAAGATTTCAAGTGATGTTTTGTTGTAATGTTTATTAGTAATACAACTTGGATGACATCACTTGAATGATGTAATCACTTGGTTGGTACAAGGTCCTTCCCAGAAGTGGTTGATGCACTGTGTTGCATTGTTTGCGTGTACAGTGCATGCAGTCACTTTCCAGCTGTAGAAAGTTGACTTAGTACTATTGTAAGGGAACCCAAGGGGATCATGTCCCTGAGTTGATTCTTTATCTTCTGAAGTCATAGAAACTCCCATTAGCTTGAGTCCGTTGATTTAGTTGTGTACCAAGTATGTACCAGGTCCCTTATATGGTTCTTTGATAGTAAGTTTATTAGATCATAAAAACATAAGGCTAAGGTGCTATAAACCCATCAATTTATCCCTTTTTGATGATGACAAACTTAAAAATTGACAATCATGGTCAGAGCAACAAAAACCAGATTAAGTAATAGGAACCTCACAAGTTCCCCCTGACTTTGTGCATCCCCCTTAATCAGTTCCTACTTCTTCTTAACTCCTTCCCTGCTTCTTCTTAACTCCTTCAATTTTTCTTCCCCTTTTTGGCATCATTAAAAATACACAAACAAGTAAATAGCATAAAGAATCCTAGCCAAGTTAACTCATGCCACTTGTGTGCACACAAACATGATAGAAAAGAGAACCAGAGAAACATAAACATTCACAACAAAAGAAGGAGAGTTTGCATTTATCAACAAAAACATTAGCATTTGCCTTTATAGTAAAAGCAGATTTGGACTGTTTCCACGGGAGCAGAACTAGTGATATCCATCCATAAACCAAAAAGAAAACAAAAAGAAAACTACCACAACATCATCAAAATATTGTCAAGAGAGATAAACTTGACACTGGTCACTGGTCACTGAAGGATTAGCCTAGGGGAAACTAGAGGAAGATGGCTTGGAATAGGCATCAAAAGTGTTGAGAATGAGATCTATCCGAGCATTGGCAGACATTTTCTCAGCGAGCAGTTTCTCCCTCAAGTTCTCAACATGTTGCCTGAGATCAGCATTCTCCTTGGTCAGACGAGCAACCTCTGCACTTGAAGAACTGGAGGACCCTGGTGCCTCTTGGGCCTGACTGAGCTGAGTCTCTAATATGGCATTCCTTGCCTTCAACTTTCTGATCTCTTCAGTAGCACTGTTTTTAGCATTGATAAGTTGGGAGATCGTCGAAGTGCTTCCTACCCCTCCAATTTTGTCAACACACTCACATTCCTCTAGAGTAGTTTTAGAGAAAGTCTACTTCTTGGGCCCCCTCTTAGGTTGTCCCAAAGGCATGTTAAAGAATTTGAAGACATGCGTGAGGAGAAAGCCATAAGGGAGGCCATGATTCCCATAATTGAATACTGCCACCTTTTGCATATGCTCAATCATTATGGCTGGAAGATTAACAGTTTGGAACTTATCCAGTGCTTCCATTAGATACAGATCATCCCCGGATGTGATGGACCTCTTTTCAGCGAGAGGAAGAAAAACCTTGTTCCCCAACTCAAACAGCATCTGATAAACAGGAAGCAAAGCTTTCTTATGCACCTGTTCCCCCTGCTGGACATCTCTCTCCTTAACTATAGCAGGCCTAAAGTTTGAACCACATGCACCTCTAACAGAAGACAAACCTTCAAAAAGGACTTTAAGTATGTCTCCTAACACAGCAGAGTCGATAACAATGTCTACGCCATTCACTAGAGCACATATATGGTCAGATTAAACAGTAAAGAGGTCAGCATAGAAACTTTGAACCTCTTCCTCATAAACTTTGGGCACATACACCTTGATTAGATTTCCCCACTGTTGAAAGTCAGCCATATCAAGTACTTGGCGCATACCATCCATCTTAGATATCTCCGGGTCAAAAGTGTGACCCCACAGCACTTTCTAGTACCTTAATAATTCTTTACCATATATACTTCCACTTCTTGCCTTCTTCACGGAACCAGGTTCCTTCACATTCTCCAATTTTCTTTTAACAGACTTTCCACTGGACTTAACTTTCCCACCAGACTTCCCTCAAACATCCTCATCATACATTGACTTTTCTACCACCACTTGCTTCAACTTTCCACTATCCTTCACTGACTTTTCACTGGGTGTTCCAACAGCCTCCTTTGAAGTACTCTCAGTAGATTGCTTCTTTTTATGAGATTTCTTGATCAAGGAACTTGGTTCCTCTTGGGCTTCCTCATCAACTTCCACAACTGGAATATTCTTGTCACAAATAATTTCACCATCCTTCACCAGCCTCTTCTTCTTCTTCTTCATGTTACTCCTTTTATTCTTCTTTAGCGCAGACTCAAGAGCCTCCTTTTTTCTGCAACCTTGTGGTAGGTCGCTTAGGAGGGGACTCAGGAGTTGCTAATGGCCTCCTTACTTTGAATAATGCACTTAGAGAAACATCATCCTGATCCTCTTCATCACTGGACCTCATGACAGGAGGTACTACTTCCAAGGGCTCAGCGTCAAAGTGAGGAGAAGGAGAAGGGTCGAAGCTGACCTGGGAAGATGATTCCTGACCTGCTGAGATGGGTTAGGTTTATCAAGAGGGGTCCCAGTATCCTCTTCCGGTACAGGTGGTTCAAAGAGTACCATAGTTCCTTCTTCCACTGAGGGTTGAATCCCCTCCCCCTAAGACTCAAGCATAACCGAGTTTTCCTCACCCACAATTCCTTCAGCAGCAATGGCCAAAATATTTTCTATGGACTCCCTCTCTTGAGATTCCATAGGGGCAACAACATAAGAGACAGGAGTACCTGTAGACTGATCAGCACCTTCCTCAGAAACCTTTGCACCTTCAAGACTGATCGATGAAACCTTTTTTACCGATGAAGTCTCACTCTTTTCTTCTGGAACTGGAGTATCATCTTTACTCTGATCTTTGAGAATCTCAGGCGACAAGGGAGAGATGCTATCATTCTCAGGGATTTCTGAGTTATCAACACTTAGAGGAAGAGTAGGGTCAGAAGGAGTAGTGAGAGGAATGAAGGGTGAAGGAGAAACAAGTTTAGGGTTTTCGATTTGAACAGTGGTGGAATAAGGGACGACAGATGGTGTTTCTACAGGGGAAGAAGATTCGAGGGTCTTCTCAGTTGTAGGAGGGATTATTTGATCCTCAGCCATGGTAGATGATTGGTTTGAAGGTTTTGGAGAGACTGAGGGAGACAAAAAATGGTCATTCAAGTTTTGGGAGTGAGAAGGTTATAATGAGGATTGATGAGGTGAATGGAAATTATGAAGGGAAGAGAAACGGGTTCTGAAATGGCGACAAATGTGTGGGAAGATGCAACGTTTCAGAGGAAGTGAAAGAATTTGAACGAAAAGACATGACATACAAGGTCTGAAAAGGTTGATGACATGGCATTATTTTTGCTTATTTTATATGTATAAGAAAATCAAGAGACTACTAACCTGTGCTACAAGAACCAGGTTCTGGACCAGTCTTTCAAAAAAATGCTCAACCTTCTTTTACCGCTAATGCATTGCCTCAACAGCTTTTGTGATCATCATGTGTGTCTACCTGTAATGGTATAGAAGTGAGTTAGACTTGGCCGAAAAACACTTTAGCTAATTTTACCTGAGTGTGACTTTCATAGCCAAATGAAAGGAATCAGGTTCTCAATTAGGCTTTATTAGCCCCAGTGCCAGCCTGTTTCTCTTAAAGTGTTCTCTGCTCAGGGCTTTGGTGAAGATATCTGCAATTTGGCCTTCTGTGATTCAAAACTTCATACAAATAAGCTCCTTTTTCACATTATCTTTGAGAAAATGATGTCTCACATCAAGTGCTTGGTTCTTTTATGCTGGACTGGATTTTTTGCCATGTTGGGTGAACTTGTGTTATCACACAGAAGAGATACACAATCTGTGTACACTCCAAAGTCTTCCAAGTGTTGTTTGATCCATAGAAGTTGAGCACAACAGGAGGCTGCAACAACATATCCTGCTTCAGCTATTGAAAGAGCTAAGGAATTTTGCTTCCTTATGTCCGAGGAGATAAGACATGACCCCAAGAAGTGAACCATTCCAGATGTGTTTTTCCTGTCTACAAGATAACCCGCATAATCAGCATCAGCATACCCAATAAGATTAAAATTGTCACCTGAAGGGTAATACAGAACCAGGTCATGTGTTCCCTTAAGATATCTTAGGATTCTTTTGGCAGCCTTCAGATGAGATTCCTTGGGGTTTGACTGAAATCTTGAACATAGTCCCACACTAAATACAATATCTGGCCTGCTTGCAGTAAGATAGAGGAGAGATCCAATGATACCTCTATACATTGTTATATTCACAGAAGTGACAGATTCATTCATGTCTAGTCGAGTTGAAAGCAAGAGAGAGTTGAGTAAGAAAAGTTGAGAGAGTTTGAAAAATTATGAAGTGTAAAAGAAGAAGATTGAAGCGTATAAGTAAAGGCATAGGCGACTAAAATCGTGGCCATGACTACCTCAAGAACCGGCGAAAGTGCTCTTAAATCGTGAAATGACGCGTATTCGGGGCATTAAATGCGGAGAGACGTGTGTCTAACAAGCGTCAGAATCTTTTCAAAGAAGATTAGAAAACTTCCCGCCAAGAAAGGTGTCTTCACCAACTTTCTGATGATACAGGGATGTGCCACCGCAAAGCAGGGAGACTATCTGTATCCGGTAAAAGTGGTTCATATTAAATACTCGCATAATAGAGCGACACATGAAACCAGAGATAGACAGAAAGTGAGACATGTGGGAACCGAGACCGTGGGCAGCAGCTTTGGTCAGAGATCCCTCGAAGGGAATATTGGTAATGAAGGCAAACGAGTGCCTGCCACCCGGTAGCATTTAATGAAGAATATTCAACAATATTAAATACACAATTCGTATTATGGCATTCATAGCCTCCCGTTACACATTCTTTCATGGCCTCCATTATTGTCATTTAAGAGAGGCTTGATCTTAGGACCTTGTACCCTAGGTGAAACATAAATAGTGATTTCAACAGCCATTGTAGGGCGACGAATTTTCTGACAAACTTATGCTATATACTATTCAAAATCTCAATAATATTTCATTTCTTTCTTATTGATACTGCTGTTACTGCCTTCGGAAGCTCCGCTCCTGGAATCAGGCTATTCACTGTCTTATCTCGATTTCAACGTTAAGTCTTGTATCTTTATTTAATTTATTTATTATTTTGGGATCAAATGGATTCGCTTGTGTATAAATCACGTACAAATTCAACTGTACTGTTTTACGGGTAAATAATACTTTGCACGGAGGTGTTGGAACCACGAAATGGTAAAAAAGAAGAAGCAATTTCTTTTTTCAACAATAAGCAAATCCTTGGGGGGGGGGGGGGG
>ML256409.1:86480-100420 GCA_005239495.1 Nicotiana undulata | reverse complement strand
GGGGGGGGGGGGGGAGACATCAAACGTTTACGTGAAGAACTTTTCTCGTAATTGTCGATCCTTTGTATTGTAAGGTAGAATAAGTTAGCGACAATTTAAGTGAGGATGCAATCAATAAATTAGAATGATATTGGAAATATTGGAAAAAATAAATAGATAGAGGATTCAAAAATGGACTATGTTCTGAACTCAATCTCAATTAATTTGCGTGTCAACACAATAACCAATTGAGTGGTCAACTTGGAAGCCAAATATTTAAAGAGGAGTTGGATTCCAACTTTGCTGCCAACGTTATATCGGAATAAAATATACTAATACCAGTAAATCAGGGCGAAAACATACAGCATTATAATTCTTTGTCATTTTTAGTATATACATGTCATTTTATTGAGAACTGTTAGTTCACCTGTTTCATTTTATGTACCATTCTTTTTTTATTCCATTATCGGAAAAGGGCTTGAATTGCCACTCAACTATCAGATTTGATCTAAAATTGCCCCCCTATCTACCTTTTGAGCTAAAAATAACTTTTCCGTTAATGTTTGAGCTCACAACTGCCCTTCTTACTAACAACCCAGATCTGGTTATTATTTTTAAGTGACATGGCATTAAACTATTGGCTAATTTAAAACCCACCCAAATTATGTCCAACTCACCCATTATACCGACCCATCACCCAAAGTCAGTCACCCAGAATGTATTTTGACAAAAGAAAGGCTATTAGTTTAAGCAAAAATATATGAAAATGTATTTTACTGTTTCATAGGGTGTTAGTGTGGAGAGATGGATATTACAATGGGGCTATAAAGACTAGAAAGACAGTGCAGCCAATGGAAGTTAGCGCTGAGAAAGCTTCTCTTCAGAGAAGTCAACAGCTTAGAGAACTTACGAATCACTTTCTGTCGGCGAGAAGGCCGTCGGCAGCAGTTTCATGAGGATTGTGTTTAGTGATAAAACTCTCCGTCCTTTCTATTTCCTTGAAAGCTTTATAATCATTTTTGAAATGCTGGATAAACTAGAGAATTGTATCTCTTCCACAGAAATCTGTTTAAGTTTATTCTCCAAGTTTAGCAACGACTTTATCCATCTCCACAAACCCTCTGCAGTGAAATATTCATTGTGAAAACTATTAAGTTTAGAAACAAAATCGCATTAAACTAATAGCCTTTCTTTTGTCAAAATACATTCTGGGTGACTGGCTTTGGGCGATGGGTAGGGTATAATGGGTAGGTTGGACATAATTTGGTTGAATTTTAAATTAAGCAATAGTTTAATGCCACGTCACTTAAAAATAATAATCAGATCTGGGTTGTTAGTAAAAAGGACAGTTGTGAGCCCAAATAATAACGGGAAGGTTATTTTTAGCTCAAAGGTGAATAGGGGACAATTTTAGAACAAATCTGATAATTGAGGTGCAACTCAAGCCCTTTTCCGTTCCATTATTAAGACAATGACTTCTTTCTATTATTTAAAATTGTTTAACCTTAAATTTTTCATTTACTATTAATAAAATTAGTATTACTACCTGTGCGATGTGCGGACATAACCCATGTCTAATTCTGACCTGGGTTATTTGAATTATATGCAAATAACTTTAAAATTAAATCTTATTTATAGAGTTATAAATAACTATTGGATTAATTAAGAAGAAAGACGTGAAACTATTTAATCTCATAATGGATAACATGCTTTAGTTTTCTATACTGTAATAACCCAATATAACGTTGTAATCTGTCTTGTTTAAGCATATTAAATCATATTATTTTAGCAAAGTTCTTACTACCACTTTATTTTTCTTCTCAAATTCGAATAACTTTTATCCTTCTACATTTTTAGAAATATTTATTTTTTGTTCTTTGCTTATAGTTATTGCATTATTTATTACTTAATATTTTATACTGTAATCTGATCTTTTATTAGCTTATAAATTGACTTACCGTCTTACTTATTACCCTATTAATAATCATTAATAAATATAATATTTTTATTCTTAAATATTAATGTATTTTTACACTATTATCCTCTTACTTGAAAATCTTTCATCATTTGACTCTATTAATAATATTTTTGAGTATTATTTAATAATTAATTTATATATTTTAACTAAATTTAAAATATAAATATCATCACACTATCTCTATTTTCCTCTTTATTCATTCTCTTCCCTCCAAATAAATTTTAATAATCTTTTACACAAATTTGTTGACATATACCAAAACTTTATTTTAAAATATAACTTTGAATTAGTCTAAAAATTAATACATATTTTCCTTTACAATATTTCAAATCTATTGAATTTTTTTATAATTTTTTTATTACGTAGAATTAAATTTTCTTTCTCTTTTAATTTCAAGATACAAATTTAACCTTTATTTTTCATTAGTAAAATTACCAACATGGGATATTTATTTAGTATATTTAGAATTTAATTTGGTATCAAATTTAATTTTTTTTTTATCTAGCAAGACTTCAGTTTTGTGGTCATATCCATATTCTAAGCGTTCTCATCTTAACTTTAAGAAATTTTTAATCTCAAATTCGATTAGTCTTTTTCTTTTATTTTAATATAGTTTTTTATTTAATTATTTTTCTTACTTTTGCTATAATGTTATCTAATATGTAATATTATCACGATTTAATATAATTTTTTTATTAACATTATACTTTATTTAATACTTTTACCCACTACTATTTTTAAATGTAACATAGACAAATATGTAATTTTTTTATATTAAATAAAATATATTTTTTATTTTTAAACTATTGCTTGAAAATTTCAATTATTTTAATTTATTAATTTTTTAAGTATGCATACTTATTTTATTTTATTTTCTAAAGTAATTCTTAGTATAAATATCCTCATATTATCTTTATTTATTTATATATTTAATATTTTTTATCTTTATCTATTAAACTCTAGTTATATGGTCTTATCCACATGCATGCTATTTCTTATGATACTTACACAAAACTTGCTAATCTCAAATTTAAATAAGTTTTATGCTTCTTCTTTTGTATGATGAAATTTTTGAATTTTTCTCTCTTTTTGTTCCTCCATTTTGGTATTATATTATTCAATACTTAATATTATTACATTGTCATGTAGCTTTTCATTAGCTTGTCTGAATTTAATATTTATTTTTTACCATACTCATTCTAACACACCACAAATAACTACAAGAGTATTTCAATAGTAACTTCAAATCTATTTCTCGTATTCTAAAGTGTGATTTTTCTTATCATATATTTTTTTTTTATAAATAAAATCTTATCTCAATTTTTTACAACAATGTTTCGACTATCCTTTTACAGATAGTGTATAAGATATTCATCATCCTGAGTTGTCAATACTAATATGACTTTATTATTAAAATATTTTTACTGATTATTTAATTATTTCTCACCTTATAAATAATTTATATATTTTATGTAAGATCTTATGTTGCTGCTTGAAATTTTTTTATTCTTAAAGTCAATAATCTGTAATACTTAAGTAAATTTTAGTTTTATTTTATATTGTAACTTACTCCAATGTATAAATAGTCATAGGTTATCTCAATTTACGTCTTTCTATATATATATATATTTTTCTATTATAGTAATTTAATTAATTTTTTATCTCCATATTTCTATCCAATTTAGAAGAAATTCTATTAGTGGATTAATATATGGATATAAATATAAATACAAATATTGACATATATATTAGATTTGTCCAAGATTTGTTTAGATTATGTATAAGACTCATTCAAGCACTTCTATTAATTGCGTTTCCATTTATAATTCAAATTTTTATTATTGTCTTAAAACTGCCAAGTGGCTTTTTTTTAGCTTGCCACTTGGCTTAACCACATGTTTTACTACTCTCCTTTTAATATAATATAGATACTATACCTCCATAAAAATATTGTGAGTTGTGATATATTTAACACTACAAGTTTTAAAGTACTATTGACATATGCTGAAGTTCTTTCTTTCTTTATGAACTCCGAATCCAACTAAATGTTGCCATAAAAAGTAAAACATACAGAGATGTAAAATTAACAACCCCTCTACTTTGCTTGTTTTGTTTTGGTAGTACAGAAGGAATCAAAAGTGGTAGTTGGAGTTTTGTTAAGATATTACTTGATTGGTAAAGTACCAAATCATAGTTGTTAAACTTTGAGTTATTTAATGAGTTAGAGTCGAAACCTTTTATATAAAGTAGACTATCGTTTTCTTCCCCTTTTTTAGGAATACCGCAATAATCAGTAGACATCATGACTTGTATAGAATTTTTGTTTGCTTTCAAAGACTCTTAAAAAACATTTAAGCAAAGGGAGAAACCAGAATTTGTATAATTTAAAAAGATGCAGATACAATGTGGTTGAGGGTACAGCAAGTTTTCCGTGGACTAGTAGGAAGGTGATAGTTGCACTGGAAGTTAATTGGCAAATGAGAGGAGCGGAGGCTTCAGGTGGTGGTTTTGTTTTTACTTAACAATGATCTCTGAATATGTGACGAACCCGATAGGTCATTTACGGTTTTAACTTTAAATTTTGTTTTTTGAAATCCTCATTTGTTTGCAATTAATGGAGGTCTGAATCTTAATTATTCAGATATCAGACATTAAGTATGTTTGTTTTTAAAGTCTAAATCTTAATTATTCAGATCTTCATCATTAAGTGTGTGTTTTTTTTACTTCACAACTACTTAATGGGTCTGAATAGGTCTGTATGATTAAGATCTATAACAGAGACTTAGTTCATTAAGATGCTATCACATATTCATTATTAACTGTCGCCACCGCCTACCATTATCAACTACCACCATGCCACCATCACTACCATACTCAACCACCCCACCACCACCACCTCCACCACCACCACCACCCCTCTCATGCCACAATCATCCTCAATCATAGCCACCACCATTATCGACCATCACCACCCATTATCCCCACCACTTCGGCCATCATATATCATTCTCACCCACAATCAACACTCATCCACCTCAACTACCACAACTGACCACCCCATCACCATCAACAACCACAGCCGACATTGCCCATTAATATAACCTACCACCACCCACCCACTACCTTTCTCAATCACAACTACTACCACCACCCCACATTATTAACTATCACCACCCACCACTACCATCCTCAATCATAATCTCCACCGCTACCAATCACTACTAACTACTAGCATGAACCACCATCATCAACCAAAGCTACAACCAACCACCGTCTCTAGTCGACATTCACCGGTTAGCCATCACCACCAACAACTATCATATTTTTAAAAACTATATATTTTATTGATAGAATATTAGATTATTTAGTATTTTATTTGAATTTATATTTATTAATTTTCAAATAAAGATAAATTTTATACATTCAGATGTTAAAAATCAAACAGTCTTAACTATTTCTATTCAGATCTTAATACACATCTTAATATATTCAGATGTGTATTCAGATTCAGACGTCTTAATCTTAAGGGGAAAAAATGAGGCCTTAGTCTTCTTCGATTTGTGTGCGCACTGTGTCTTTTTCGGAAGATTTTTATGTGAATTTTTGATAAAAATGTGACACTGTGCCTTAAAAACTCATTTGAGTTGATTTTGGTCAACGTTTTTGAGAAAACATACCCGGATCAATATTTTGACGGTCTCGATGGACCCGTATCGTAATTTGGGACTTGTGCGTATGCCCGAAATCGAATTCGGAAGTCTCTAGCTTGAATTATCGCAATTTATTGAAAACTAGAAGCTTAAAGGTTTAAAGAATAAATAAGTTTGACCGAAGTTTGGCGTTGTTGCTACCGGGTTCGGATTTTAGTTCCGGAACTTGGTATAAGTTCATTATTGTACTGGCGGTTAAAATGAGAGTTCTTAAGTTTCTTAAAAAATTTCATTCGTTTTGGTGTCTGATTCGTAGTTCTAGGTATTATTTTGGTGTTTTGATCGCGCGAGCAATATCGTATGATGTTTTTGGACTTGCATACACATTTGGTTTGGAGCCCAAGGGCTCGGGTGAGTTTCTAATTAGCGTCGTAGTGATTTTGGACTTAGAAAATAACTGGTGCATATGTGTTTTGGTGCTGGACTGCACACTTTGCAAATGCGAGGTCTGGCTCACAAATGTGAGCCTCGCATTTGCGAAGGTGACTTTGCATTTGTGAGCAAGGGCTGGGGTTGGTTTTTCGCATTTGCAATATTTGGGTCGCAATTTGCGATCTTCTCATGTTCGCATTTGCGAACATTTTTTCACATTTGCGAAGGCAGCAGACGTGTGAAGGCTTCGCATTTGTGAAGGCTTTTTTCGTATTTGCGGAGTTTGCAATTGCGATAGCTGTGTCTGGTCAAAAGCAAAGATACACAGGACTTTAGCTCATTCTCTGAGATTCTCAACCCCTAGAGGCGATTTTTCCAAGAGTTTTTCTTCCTCAATTCATTAAGTGACTCTAACCTACTTTATTTCAATTACCACTACATTTCATAAGATTTTAACCTTAAATTTAGGACTTCCATGGTAGAAACTGGGAATTTAGGTAGAATAGAGATTTTTGTAAAATAGGAATTTAGACCCTGAATTGAGGTAGGATTTAGAAACAAATTGCATAACCGACCTCGGGAGGTGAATGAGTTATCGATTTTGGTCAGAATCTCAGGTTTTGACCAAACGAGCCCGGAGTTGACTTTTGTTGACCTTTTCGATTATGATCTAAATTGAACTTCTTTCATTCGTGAGTAGTTTCTAAAGCTTAATTTGAATCGTTTGGTTAATAATTTGCTAGAGTATGTTGGTTTGGAGGCTTGTTCGAAAGGCAAGGCCGTGATTAAATTTTAAACTGATTGCAGAGTGAGGTAAGTATCGAGTTTAATCTTGATTTGAGGGAATTAGGAACCCTTGAGTTATGTGTTATGTGAAATTCATGTTTTGCAGCGTATATGCAAGGTGACGAGTGAATATACGTCGCCAAAATACTTGTTTCCCTGTTTGTCCCGCAATTTATGAATTATTTGATTACATGCCTTAACTGTTACATGTTTTTATTGCTTCCAATGCCTTATTTGGCACTTGTCAGTTGTCACTTATTATTCTCATGTTAAGAATATTAGATTCTCTCGCGCCGCAACATGTGAAATAAGGGTGTATTGATATGGTGAAATAATGGTGAATTATGATATTGATTTTGTTTATATGGTGAGATCAGGTTGCACGCCACAATAGGTGAATAAGGGTGGATTGATATAGTGAAATAAGAGTGAATTATGATATTGATTTTGATTATATGGTGGGATCCGGTTGCGCGCCACAATAATTTATGTTTCAATTCCTTATTCTGTTGTGTTGACTTCGATACTTTCATATGAAACTCTAAGGATTGGTATTTCTGGCATTCACTGATTTCGTAGAGGATTGAGTTATTTTCTTAGTTAATTGCCTTATTTCGTTTATGTAATTTCCTTTCCTGTCATTATTTTATACTGCGTACATGTTATATTGTAGGTGATCTGCCTTAGCCTCATCACTACTTCGTCGAGGTCAGGCTCAGCACTTACAGAGTACATGAGGTCGGTTGTACACATACTACACTCTGCACTCCTTTCTTGTCAGTAGCGTGCTCGGGTTGACTAGCAGCGGGGAGACCTGAGGTACAGCTGCTCGGCGTTCGCAGCCCTGAATTCCCCTCCACTTTATCTTAGTTGTGTATTTTCCTTTCAGACAACTTTACTTTTATTCAGACCTTTATCTGTAGTATTCTAGTAGCTCGTGCACTTGTGACACCATATTCGGGCTATAGTAGAGATTTCAATTGTTGTGTTTTCCGCTCCTTACTTCAGAATTTATTTCAGTTTCTTATTTATTATTTAATTTGAATGTTAAAAAAGGAAAAATTATTCTAAGCTTGCCTAAATAAATGCGTCAAATATTCTCAAAGAAAAATGAGGAGAAGAATGTAATTGATGGGTCAATAATGATTAAATAGTAACGCTACCAAGAAAGAGCTCTCAAATAATCAAGGGATACTTCCATGCTTTTCTTTTTATTTTATAATTTATAATAGTGAGCGTTATTTCACTGAACATGTATTATAATTTTTCTACCAAAATTCAGACGAATGAAAAGAAATTACTTATCGCTTCCTAAAGAATATTTCCTACTCTTGCAACTTAAAACTGAAGTTCGATTTTGTACCGGCAATCTCGAACAATTTGATATAAACTTTAGCGCAGTACTTTTGAGGAGATCCAAATTACAGTATTACTCTGTCCGGTTATGTTTTAACTTTTCACGTCCCTTAAAAAATAATAAATGAAGTGCATAATTTACCACGTTATCCATATTAATTGACGTATATTTTATTGACTTTGAGAAAATAATTTGAATGGTAATAAATACTGTGGGTAAAACAGAAAAAAAATTGTTGTCTTGTCTTGATATACGTAAAGTGCAAAGTAAAAGTGAACATCTATTTTTGGTATACATAGAGTATAACTTTGAATTTAATAAACGCTTACTTATGGCAACCCCTTTATTATTATGCATAAGGCACATCTATTAGTCATTGCTTCCCGAATTGTCAACCCCTTTAATTACGTTCTCTGTGAATGTCCATTGAATTTCTTAATCTCCACATTATTTTTTGTTTCCTGGAAAAAGTTGGACTGGACAAGACATTACAAAGTTTTTTATTAAATAAATAAAAGAAAGACCTTAAAAAGCAAGAAACCAATTGGAAACCAAACTCATTAATGGACCATTGACCATAAAAGGATCAGTCAACCTTCTTGGTTGTTCTCTCTCTTACATAATTAATCATTTGTGTGTTTTAAATATCAAACACAGAAACCTATTTCTACTACTATATTAGAAAAAGACAGAAACTGATTTATCTAAAACACAGAATTTTGAAATGACAAACGAAACTTTTATCGTTTTCATATTACTCAATGTGTCTCAATTTATATATTGAAAATAATTTTTTTTTAAATTTTACTCTCGATGAAATGATCTAATCACACTAATACTTATGTTTTGAGTATTTTTTAAAATTTTGTGTTAGGTTTGATTGCATCAAATAAGATAAGACGGAGTGAGTAATTTTGATACTTTACCTATATTTTGATGTCTCAAAAGTCCAATTTTTTTGTTTAGTCATTTATTGTCATATAGATAAAAAATAAAAACAAAGAAAGCATTTTTGGTGGATAAATACGTTAATATAATATGGCAAAAATCCAAAAGAATAAATTTAATTTGAACAGAACATCAATGTTATAAAATATTAAAAATAAAAGGAGAGTGATATTCAAAATTTTCCAAAACCGCTTAGACATGAACCACAAAAACCATATACTTACAAAAAGAAGTCGTTCATTGTTGATTTTGACCAATTTGTGACACGCTCTCTCTCTCTCTCTCCCATTTAGGTTTTTTCATTTTCACAACAATTTCCCAGTATATTATTCAACACGTCTTTCCTTTTTGCATCTACATGTTTATATTATTTGGTTCCACAACACTTGGTTTTCTCTGTATCAATCTATAGAGCGAAAAATAAATAAATGAAGACATCGCTGAAGAAATTACGAGGATTGGCTAATCTTCGACATGATAAAAAAGAACGGAGGCTTCGTCAGCCATCTGACGAGCTCGCTGTGGCTACTCAGGTTTTTTTCCTCTTTATTTTCCTGAATTGATTTTTGATTTTGGTTAATAAATCCCAGATGCATTGAAAAAATTGAAAAAATTAGGATAATATAGTCAACCCCATTAGTTTTCTTGTTAAATGATGTGGGTTCGAACAGAAATGAATGAATTTGGAGGATTTTTTTTATGATGGTTGTGTCCGAGCAGTTTGATGATACCTTGACTATTCCGTGGGTACCTGCTATCTGCTATCGAACAAGTATAGGTACCGGGTAACTCTAGCCACCTCGAATATAACGGACTCCAACTAGTTTGGAAGTGAGTTGCAGTTGATTAATTGATTGGTTTGTTATCAGAACGTTGATCAGCTGATGATGTGCTAAGGTATTTTGTTCTAATTGAGGCATCATTTGGAACACGAACTTCACAATTGAGATTTAGATTTGTGCTATAAGGAAACATTTGTTTCGAATCGAAGTGCATTCTTCCCATTTACCTAGATCATAGTGTAGAGAGTTACAGGGTAGACACGTACCCATGTTGGTAGGAAGCAGTAGGTACCCGTGGATTAGTTAAGGTTTGCTGAGGCTAGCCCTGACACCATTGTTATTAAAAATGTCTGTCATGACTTTGCTTCTTCATAATATTTTCTCTGAACAGATTGTCGTTCTTGTAGTAGTGATCTTCTCTTCTAGGTTATTATATATATATATATATATATATATATATATATATATATAAGAATATGGGAGACCCTGCTAACATAAAAGACTGTACCTTTTGTTTGCATTACAACAACGACAACAAACCCAGTGAATTCCCACAAGTGGGGTATGGGGAGGACAAGATGTATACAGCCTTATCCCTACCTTAGAAGGACAGAAAGGTTGTTTCTGATACACCTTTGGCTAAAGAAAGGATGAAAGGAAGTGAAGGCATTAAGTAGTAACAACAACAAGATAAAAGGAGAAGACCGAAGCCAAGATAACAATTATACGCTAGGTAGTAATGGCAATCTACGAATGAAAGACAACATACTAATACTTTTGCATTAAAATAATTAATTTTGAGCCCCGGTATGTGTTACTAGTCTAGCTTAAAACAAGGTTCTCAGTGCAGTAATCTGAGGGGGTATAAACTTGGGCATGTGTAGGTCCTATTCTCATAGTTAACCCTCAAGAAGTAATGAATTAATGTTCATCACATGCCTCAATGTTGCGAATTGTTTTAGGCTTTTAGCAGACACTATAAGAAAACATTGTATGTTGTAGTGAATTGTGGGATGTTAGTAGAACCTTCATTCTCTACCACTTGGGGTCACCTTCAAAATGCCAGCACTGTTTGTAGGTCATTTGACTCTGGAATCAACTATAAATATTTGATGTCGTAACCCCCAGTTCTAATCTTCACTTATTTATCGAAGATCTTCACTTTATTTATCTATAGATAAGACTTGAGAGCTATGGGAAGTATCTTGTCAGATTTTCTGGTTAAAATTTATTACAGTTTGGTCTTTAACAGCTGCTTTCTTCTCTTAGGATATGGAAGAAATGAAAGATTGCTACGATAGGTTACTTTCTGCAGCTGCTGCAACTGCAAATGGTGCATATGGTAATTTAATTCCATTTTCTTCCTTCCAGCTTCTGACTAGTGCGTGTTATCTTTTGGAGTAACTTTACTATCAGATAGTATCTGAATTATCTTCTTGAAGTAGCTTCAACTTGTAGTACCTTTTATGAATATTTTCATATTTGTTTTTGATGATCGAGAAATCCTCGAAATAGCTAGTTGGCACATAGTCCGAAACTTGGTGGATAATGGGCCCACCCTCTACCCTTCTCCACTTAACTATGATGTTGTCTAAGTCGGCGTGCGTATTTCCATCATTCGTACATTATCTTTAAACGTTGTGGTGGTTATATAACATGACAATGGTCCCTGACCTTCCTTTTTGATAAGAGGCCTTTGAGAATTTCTCCCCTTACGTGATTGATCTATATTATGACTCTTTTAAACTGAATAAAGTTAGTCAATGTTCTTCTTGTTAATAATGATGTTCTCTTTGGTACTTCTCGTAGCTGTTTGGGATAGTTGTACTTTTGTCTAGGTTGCTCCGACATAGTAGTTTAGGTGCCGCACCCGTGTCGACAAGACACTAGTATGGGTGTGGGTATGGGATCGTACCGGATCTGGTAAAATCTTTTTGGGTACTTTGACCACGACGGACAGAAAAATTCGAGACGAGATACAATTTGATTACCGAAATCAGAACTAAAACTAGGGTAAATTTGAAGAAAATAGCATATCTTATCTAGGAAATCAATCTTTTACTTATCTACAACTTGAGAATAAAAAGGAAATCCACGTATCCACACTTTACGAGCTATACGTAAGTATTCCACAAAATTTCTCATAAATCAGAGAGAATTTTATTTATTTTAATTATTTTTGGCCGGATCCCCGCACCCGTATCTGTACTAGGATCCGTATCCTCGAATCTTAAAATTTACATCTTGAAAGATCCGACCTCAAGATCCGCACCCGTGTCGGACACCTGCACCCGAGCAACTTAGCTTTTGGTTCCTCACATTTGACCAATTCCAATTCTGGTCCTTGTGATGTTTGACTAAGCTCAGTTTGTTAATGGATTGACTAGACAGAATTAACATTCAACTGATAGAAATGTATGCTTTTGATCTCACCAATCACGAATTCCCACAAACTTGGTGATATTTTAACTGTTAAATCTTGTGACTGCCCATGTGTTGGGCTAAGGTGGAGTATAAGTATCAATATAACCTACACTTAGCATAACAGGTGTGTTCACTTTTGCTGTTAAAAAGTCTGTTAACTTTGTGAAATCAGGAGAACTAAACAGAAATTTTGGGAATAATTGATGGTCTAGAAGCATACTTATGCCTAACACTTTTTCACCTCTTTATATGACCTAGATATAGCCGCTGTAAACATAAAATACTCCAAGGAGAGACGTATGTTTCATTTTGCATCTGTGATAAGTTCAAGCAATTAGCTCCAGTGGTACACATTGGTGACCTCATCTTCCCTTTCGGCGCTCCTTGAAGTGTTATTGCAACTCATTCAGCCAAATTAGAAAATAGTTATTGGTTAACAAAGTTACTTATAAAAAAGGAATAATTAGTTAACACAGGCTTTGATGAATCAAATAAAGAAGCAAAAGGATTACATATAAAAAATTGAAGACGTGAATGGCTAATGAGTTACTGCAAGGACGTGCAGGCCCTGAAAAATTATGAAATAACTTAGCAAAGGGAAGCCTAACTAAATGCCGTTTTATCCATCAAACCAATCTAATTTTAATCTTGCTTGGTTGAACTTTTCAAAAAACGGATTATACTTGCAAGCTTGAATGCATATTTTATTCTTTGGGCTGTCAAAAGAAAACAAATTAGCTTAAGAAGCTCAGTTTCTGTGTAGTTCCATCAGTTATCACAATTACATTATAATGTGTTTTACACATGGAACTTTACTGGTTTAACGTAATATCCATGTTTATTGTTGCTTAGTGCGCATGCAGATGTGTTTATTATTAATTAGCAAGGATTATCCTCGGCTTTCAATTTGTTTCTTACCAGTTGGATTTGGATAACTTTTTGGTTAAATTGTATTTAATTGAGTCTTTCAGAATTTTCCGAATCATTGCGAGAAATGGGCGATTGTCTTCTTGAGAAAACAGCATTGAATGATGATGAAGAAAGCGGTGAGTATGAAGCATTATTATGTTTATTGATCA
This sequence comes from Nicotiana undulata, assembly GCA_005239495.1. Lineage (NCBI taxonomy): Eukaryota > Viridiplantae > Streptophyta > Magnoliopsida > Solanales > Solanaceae > Nicotiana > Nicotiana undulata. The sequence goes on along the minus strand of ML256409.1, from coordinate 87,005 downwards.
ATTGTATGACCAACTCAACTAATATTATTTTACAAGCATGACTCAACTAAGTTTTAAGCTGTTATAGAGAGGACACTTTTATTTATTTATGTTCTGAATACAATCCTTCACATGTGGTTGTAATTCTTTTCCTTAGGCCAAGCACCTTGAACAATTGAAGTATCTCTTTATTATGGATGTTCCTGAACCTAGAGTTGTTGCATGCATCAGTACCATGTTGAATTGTTAAATCACCTCATCTGAAGCATAAACTATTGGACAGGGAACTCTTACTTATTTGAATTAGATCTATTACATAAATAAATAGTTATCAAATAAAATACCCTAAAACAAAAGTTCTATGATGTCCGCTCTGTTGAAGGTCCTCATTGCATGAAAGCTGATCTTGTTTGTTACCAAATCAAACGAAATAGATTTTGTTAATTGTGGTTTCTTTTGCTCTTAAATCATGATGTGCACATCTTTGGATTGTTAGAACTCATTATACTGCCTTGCTAAGAGATCAGCTGCAATTCTCCTTAATCC